>CACRXK020012683.1:0-14827 GCA_902702795.2 Paramuricea clavata
TCACGTGAGCTCTCGACCAATGAGATCGCTTTATTTTCCATCGTGTTATCTGCAGAATTTGGACAGAAGAATTTGCATTCGACGGAAAATAAATCGGAATAAATATTAATATTAAAATTTTCTTGCAAAATCTCAAGTGTTGTAGCACTACTACAGACTAAAGATCTGGTGATATCTGCAAAAATCTCCGAGGTAAACTTTATTTTCAATGTTATTTTGATATTTGAAGTTAGTCGATTCCCCGCGAAGTGTTGCCTCAAGTCTAAATAATATGTTTACAATGTTTAAAATGAAATATCTAGAATTCCCATGGTTCGATTTTCTTCATTCTTGGTAGTCGTCAAGACGTGTAAGCTATAAACCTGCAGGAATGATCCCAGTGATCCCCCGGTAGTTTTCGAGTTTTAGATTGACGTACGACTTTCAAACCGCGAACGGCAAACCGCAGGTAGACGTTCGCGGTTTGAAGTTTGCAGTTTGTAATAAAAATTGCATTTAGTTTGACGTTTAAAGTTTTCGCGCGAAACGAACAAATTCAAAATGGCGGGAGCTAGAAGGTATGTAGAAGTCTTGTGAAAATCGTCTTTTTTCCCGATAATTAGTTTTTAATCTATTTTATTTCTATATTAACAAGTACCGAATCTATCTGTAGACGTAACTTTGACCAAATTTTGAACTATATGATGTACACTTCTGATTCTGATGATAGTTCAAGCAGTGATAGTGATGATGATATCGATTTGCTATTTTTTGAAACGTGTTTTGCTACAACACGAGAACTAGGAACTCGGATTAATCTACAAGACATTTCCGAAGATGACTGTGAGAAAATGTTCAGGTGATATTTTTCTGCTTTGCGTAATAACTAATATTTTGAAAAGTTGGATTACAATGTCAAGGACTTTCAAATTTTTTACCCGTAGATTTGAAAAGTACGATATACCTCGTCTGCGAGATGCACTGAAAATACCGGATCGGTATACCTGTTGTCAGGGGACCGTTGTAGGTGGATTGGAAGCTCTCCTGATAATGTTACGCAGATTGGCATATCCAAATAGATTGAGTGATTTGACACCTATATTTGCAAGAACCGAATATGAACTAAGTCTAATTTTTAACACGGTATGAAGTTGTGTCTTAATTTTCAGCCATAAAATGTTCCAATTTTTAATAAGTTGTGACTTCCTACTGTATCTATCGTTTTAGATACTGGATGACATTTATGAACGATTTAACTATCTGTTGACGTCAATCGACTTAGTTTGGCTTGGCCCAGATCTCTTTTCAAGAGTCATACATGCCAAAGGAGCCCCACTAGATCAATGTTGGGAGTTTATTGATGGGACTCCCAGGCCTATTGCACGACCAATACGTAACCAGAAAATAATGTATAGTGGGCACAAAAGGATTCATTGTTTAAAATTCCAGGTACGTTATACTGTAAGATGCCAAGTCAAACGTATTGTCTGACAAATTAAGGTCAATAAATGTATCAAATTTCCTAAGGCACGTGCAAATATATACTTTTAAAAGGTAGTAGTTGGTGGCATTGTACAATCTCACTAAAAAGTATACTGAAATTTAATATTCTTTCCATTTCAGTCCGTCCAGGCACCGAATGGGCTAATAGCAAACATGTTTGGACCAATCGAGGGCAGCCGACACGACGCATTTATGCTCGGAGTAAGTGGCCTACAGGAAAAATTAAGACAGCTGACAAAGCCCGACGGGGAACCTTATGTTATTTATGGTGACCCAGCGTATGGGTTGTCGTATAACATATTGGCACCATACCGAGGCAACAATTTGTCCGATGCTCAGAAAGTATTTAACCGAGAAATGAGCCGTGTTAGAGTTAGTGTCGAGTGGGGTTTTGGAAAAATCTCACAGATCTTTGCCTACTTAGATTTTAAAAAGAACCTAAAAGTCCTTTTGCAACCTATTGGAAAATACTACTTGATCGGAGCACTTTTGACCAATTGTCATACTTGCTTATATGGTTCACTCACAAGCTCTTTTTTTTAATCTTGAACCACCAGTGTTAGAGACATACCTAAGTAACTACATTAACTAACCAACTACATGTAATTAATAGTGGCTAAAAGCTATTTTGCCAATACGAAAGATAGGCAGTATATAGTAACGGTAGCAATCAACATCCTTATCCATCACTTAAAATACTAACAATATAAGTGTTGTGCATGAAACCCAATGTAATAGAATATAAAAGTATTTGTTTTGATAATAAACTTTTCAATGTTGCATGTTGCTCCTGCTAAGCACTAAGCCCAACATTGCTCTTCTTTCTTCTAATTCGACTTCTAGCTCCATTTTTCGAATTTCCAACTCCTTTTCTTTCAATTCAGCTTTTTTTTCGTATTTATTAGCAAGCATTTCCATAGCAGTTAACTTTGTTTGCCGTGGTCTGTTACTTTTGCTATCTGTAGATTAAATAAAGTTCTATCAACATTTTTTTTGCGTTTGCAACAAACTTTTCAAGTCCAGACATCATTGTCTGTTCTACAAATGTTTCATTCAAACAATAGAGTAAAACATTATTTTCTGATGGAAATTTCGTACCTTTGCGCACCATCTTTTTGATCAATTCTTCATCTTCACTTTCTTCTTCACTTGAATGAATCGAGTCTTGGTTATCATCATATGCTAAAGACAGTAAGGATTATATCAAAATTTAAAATTTTTAACAAGGGTTTATAAGGAGAAGATACTATAGAATATTTTTAAGAAAACATTTAAGTTACTTGCTTTTGGAAGACAAATTGAACAACTAAAATTAGCAAAACAGAGATTCAAGTCATTCAAATAATAGCCAGTCAACCTAGGTGCCACAGACAACTAAAATTGTTTAAACAGTGATAATTTAAAGCTACAGTATGAAATGTAGCAAATAAAAATTTTAGGTAAACAGTAAATACATGTATGCCCAATTTTGAATGGATAAATAATTACATCAGTCTATTGGTAAACATACTTTCTCTCCTCTTTTCCATGGCAGCCCTTCTGATCATTTCTGCCTTTCTTTTTCCATTCTCAGCTTGGTTCCGTTTCTCTTCTTTTTCTTTATCCTTTAGCACCATCATATCCCTTCGGAATGTTGATATGTCTTCTAGTAGTTGCTTTAATTTGTTATAGTCCTCCTCAGCACCAGATCTATTAAAATTGCAATAGACTTTTAATTTTAAAATTAATGAAATTCAAGTCTTACATAAAATGAATCACACTGAGAAACTATTAAATATTATCACTGAACCAGACCACAATTTATTTGCTAAGTAGCATATATACAATACAAGCACTTGATAAAAATTAATGAAAATTGAGCAAAAATTATGGTTTGAGAAATGGTATGCATATATGTACTATGACACAGCTCCACAAACACTTATGCACAACCAGAAAGAGATATACTACCATTGCTTGCAACTAAATATGAATGACGCAGCTCAAAACATTGTGTATTTTGAAAAAAACATTAACTATTTGCACAGAAGTATTCAATGTTTGTCAATACTATTTGACCGGTTCTAATCTGATTGGGCAATCATATTTAACTAGCTCCAAGCTAATTGGCTGACCTAATTGAAGCCTTCAAATGCTTGTTACAAACTTTGGACTTTGTCGTGAGAATGTACTATGTTTATATTCTGACTAAATGTTTGGATCCTAACCCAAAACGATATACGTCTGACTATGTTTAGATCCTAATCCACCAGTATGGAATGAAGGTGGTACGCACGGCAACGTTGCTCCTGCTAATATATTTACTAGTATTTTGGTGCACATTTTGTCAAATGTGCAGTGCACAAAAAGTGTCATTCCATACAGGCTAATCCATAAACATAGCCCCAAACCCCAAACTAATCCTAACCCATAACCCAGTGGCCCTAACCCATAACTCGGTGACCCCAACCCATAACCCTATCCCCAAACCTTACTCCAAGGCCTAAACCCTAATCCCGAGTCCTTGGCTCAAGGCCTGACCCCAATCCTAACTCGATATTTAGGTACCCTCGATCAGAAACCACTTTAATTGAATAAACACAAACTCTATTTATACCTTTTAAGTGATTTTGCATCTTCTTGTTTGTATTTGGACAGAAGTCTGTCCATTCTCTCACGGCAACCTCTTGCCTTCAACTCGACAGGTTTTCCATCAGTACTAAAGTGTTCACTCAGACGAGTTCCAATTTTATCCCAATCGTTTGGCTTTTCGGGTCGAGAAGCTGCCACTTCCCTTGCCAATGCAATGTCATTTTCAATACTTGGCCAGCGAAATGGACCCATATTCGGTGTATATTATAATCTAAAAAAGACAGATTGATGGGATATAAATAATATTATCTACACATTGAAAGTAGATTGTACCAGAAGTTATTAATAAATTATGATTTTGCAGGAGTGGTAGTGATAGTACGCTAATGAAACAAATATCATTCAGTGCAGGACATGTGCTCGCCATCTTGTTTATTCAAGCAAGCAAAGTATGATTTTCGTACAACAATAACTAAAAAACTCATTATCATATTGCAAATTTAAGTTCATAAGGAAGACTGGGTAAACTTACAAACATATGTTTATAATTTACGTGAGATATTTAAAAAAAAACACACATAAAAACTTTGAGGGAATTCGCTTACCTGAAAGTCGCACTCCTCGCGTTGAAACGTGATAAATTTACGTCGAACCTGACGGCAAAATCGTAGTCACGTGATTTTTTGCGGTTTGCGGTTTGACGTTATCAAGTAAAAACGCCAGTCTAAAACTCTCTAATAATCGCGTCGTACTCATGGGCGATTTAATTTCGCGCACCTTCATATTCGCGCAGCTTTATATTCGGGCAAGAAATTTTCCGTGTTCGTTCTTTTTGGTTTGTTCAATAGAACTATTAACAATTAACGTACTTATAACGAGTATTTTTTATCAAAACTTAATCAAAAAGCGATTAGGTGGCCTCAAAAATGGTTTCAAAATTATGTAATAAAACTAAAACATTTATTGTATGGTTCTCATTTGCCTAATACAATAACAATAATCTTTTATTAGCATTCCCATACATTATAGGTTCATAAATGGTATAAAACTACCGTGTCGGTGGCCCACAAGTGCAACACACAAATATATTTCAAGCACACAAATATATCTCAAAACACACACAAATATATTTAGCTAGAGTTCAAATGGATCCTCTTTTCGTTGTGGCCTCCAATGCGGCGCTCACACCTGATCGTTGCCACCTTTGACGACAATGTTTGAGGATCTGTGTCAAAATGCAAGCATTCGTGACGGAATGCTACGTGGAATCTGAGAATATCCCGACTGAAATTGTCCGGGACCGGGAGGAAGACATTCTTTATTTTTAATATTGACAGGACAACTTAAAACATATGATATGTCGAATGTGTAGATGTGCGATAATAAATCAACTGATTTGCATTACCAACAACCGGTGTCTCATATTACATCACAAAGCTTTTCGCGCGGATTATATTTCGCACATTACTAAAATTCGCGCAACCCAGCGCTGCGCGAATTCTAGTACTGCGCAAATTTTAATACAAGTAAGGTATATGAAATTGTAGTAACAAGTCATGTTATGCAAGTTTTTAATGATTTGCAGGTTTATTAGCATAGCATGACCAGTTGCCATGGCTAGCTTGCCACTGAATACTGTACAATGTCATATTGCCATATATATCAACAACGATAATACTTGAATGAATCATTGGACATGTAGAGTTTAGTTTAATAATGGCTAGCTTCATGCACCATTAACAGTATAATTATAATACAAAAGCAAGAAGTTATAAGCATTGAAGGGATTCATATAAAGCCGCCCATGCCAAGAAAGTAGAATTAGAATATTTAGCTGACCTTCGACTTTGTGCCTTTCGGTCTTTTCCTGCATCCTGAACAGGCGTATTAGCAATCTCGTACCCAGAGTATGCCCGTTCGCAAGTTAGGTCATGCCCAGCACCTAACCTGTGAACTTGCATACTCTGGGCTGATGGGATGATTTTGATGTATTGAAATAAGTCACTAGGCTAAACGAAAGTTCAAATGCTGGCTAACCGAACTCAAATGTTGTAGAGAAGATCATGTAGTTCAAGAAGACTTTTATAGCTTTTTGAACAACCTTTCGTTTACAGTTAACTATGATCTATCTCTAGAAAATAAAGTTTTTCACAAAATCATCGCGCCTTAAAGTCTCGTCCTGGCAAAGCGGTTTAAGCGGGATCCGTATAAACAGGCCTTATTCAGCAAATTGCGTATGCTCCCTTGCCTTTGAACCCTTGGGGGTGAGGCAGCAGATGGTATTCTGAGTATCTCCACACCAGGTAAGCTGAAAAATTGCTTGACCAGGGTGGGATTCGAACCCGCGACCTATAATTGAACTTTCTAACTACGAATAGAATTTAATACGCGTGAAGGGATGGAAATATTTGAGCTTGTTTAATTACTTTAAAAAACAAAGTCCTAAATAGAAGATCGGAAATATTATATCATTGACACGACGAATGAATGGTGTACGCGAGCTAGCGTTCACCTGAATTAATTTGCGTGAAATTAATTTACATTCATTGATAATCTCATCCAGACGTGTATACAATGAAAGTTGTCCAAAATATTTGCTGATGTTTTGTAATTGTGCACTTGCATGCTACAGTATACCAGGGCCCGCGGAGCGTATTAGAGAGTGGGGGGGGGGGCTAAAGGGTGAGGTTTAATTAATTTAGAAAGTTTCATTTAGATTTCTATTTTAATAATTTTGGCTGTCAAAAAAAGTGGGGGGGCTAAAGCCCCCCCAGCCCCCCCGTCTCCGCGGTCCCTGTATACTGGCGTACAGCACTTCTCATAAAGTAAATGCCTATTTACTAATCGTTAATTGTTGTGGTTGAAATTATTGTTTCATATAAGCTTTACGTATAGGTAATCATGCAATGGCGAGTACAATTAGGGATTAATAGTACGAGTGATGTTTGGAAATTTTGCCAAAATTGGACGAGCCGCCGGGGCGAGTCCAATTAGGCAAATTTCCAAACATGACGAGTACTATTAATGCCTAATTGTACGAGCAACATCGCATGATTACTTGTTTATTATTAGCATGACAAAATTGGATACTTCTCAATGTTAACATCACTATTCTCTCGCCAAAGTCCAGTCCTGCCAGACTTTCAACCAAAATTTGGTGTTTTTGTCCGTATTTTCATTCAGTTCTTTTGGTTAAAGCATAATTTGGTGCTTTTGTTCGTATTTTCATATAGTTCCTCTAAGGCAATTTCATTTCACACTAGACTTTCGCAAAGTCCTTTTCAAATGACGTCACTCTATTTCGCGCGGTTCCGCTTAGGTTCCTCGTTGAAAAGGACTTTTCCAGCCTGTTTCCCGCCAATTCACCGGTGCAGAAATGCACCGGTGACGTCACTCGAAAACTGATTAAATTCACTCAGCTATGACGCCATTTTGTTTTTGTTGAATATCTAAAAGTATACATGTATGTATAAAAAGAAGACAATGTTTATATAAACAGTGTAAAATGTACTCAATAGAAGAAGGCATACAACATGGTCTTGACAAATTGGGATACCAGGCGTTACGAGACGGTCAACAAGAAGTTATCGAAGCTTATCTCAAGGGTAAAGATGTGTTTTTTGTTCTCCGACTGGATCGGGCAAGAGTTTGTGCCATGAAATTGCCAAATTGCTCCGAACATTTTTGATTTCGTATTATTTGGGAAGAATTCTGTTAAGAGATAAAGATGTATCGTGGATCCTGTATGTATCGTCTCCTTTGATATCATTGATGCAAGATCAAGTGGCATCTTTGCGTAAAAGGGGTATCGAGCCTATCGAAGCAATTCATATTGGTACTGACATTACTTCGTAAGAAGGGGACGATGTTAATCTTTGTTGATATTTGCCAGTCCCGAGGCACTGCTGGAAAACTTAGATTCTCTTAGAGCTGTGTTTGTCGATGAGTGTCATATCGAATAATTATTTGTTACGTCTTACGAAGACGGAAAATGTTACAGCAAAGACCATGTTTAATAAGTGAACTTAAGTCCGTATTAAATGTAAATTTACATTTCAGTGAATTGTTTGTAATGTAAGACATACTAACTGAATATCTAACACTTTTCTGGTTCGCAATTGTAAATGAATATAAACTAGAGTACGTTTCAATAATAATTAAATTCAAAAAGTTCGAAAGATGCAAAATTTGGGCAATGTTTATATCTGTGGGTTCCCCTTTTGTTATGAGCAGAACTGATGCGTATAGCGGACTTGACGTGGTCTTTAAACTGAGTTAACAAAGACACCTATACTCCTATAGTCTATACATGCATGCACTTTTATCATAACAATCAGTAAAGTTTTGTCCGGGCTCAGTGTTCTTCGTTATTGCCAGTTTTAGGCTCAACATGTCCTTATTTTGTTCTTATATATTGTACACTCAGTTGTAGTTCAGAGGATAACTTGTTTAAAGATATATTATTTGTCATATAAAATAGCTCATAAATGTATATTAAATATACATTTAATGACATACCTTCACTGACGAAAATTCATCTGATACTTGAACAGCATCAGTTTGCGTCGTTTGCTCATTAATTTGTTTTAAATGGGATCACAGGTATATATATTGGTCCTATTGGAGAGTTCTTGGCAACTTTGAGAAGAGTCTTCTTGCGCAAAAACAACCCGCCTCTTGACAGGATTTTTTGATGCATCTGAACTCTCAGAGGTTTCTTTCTTTCTTTCTCTCCCGTTTTGTAACTGATTCAGATTGTTTTTCAGCCAAGCGTTCTGCATGTAGTTTAATAAATTAAATTGTCCTCTTACAGCGTCAATTTTAGAAATTAAAGAAAGACCCGCATTAACGGCCCTTTGAAAATCACCTATGTGAAAGGTTACCGTGTTTAAAGATCATTAATAATAATAATAATCTATCGACATTCAATTTATTCAGGATTTAGTCACAACAATAACAACCAAATATTTTGCCTAAGCATGCAAATTCAAAAGCGGCAACCAGTAGGATATCGATTCAGCGTTTTGGCTTATGCTTACGTCTCGATAATGATATCAAAAGAGGCTATAAGTCTGCTTTCGTCCGTAGATGCAGGTCAACTAATAAAACACTCCTGCTCGTTTATTAAACAGTACTTCAAACACTCATTAATAATTCATAAGCTTATTGGCAAATCATGTCAACCATAATATGTCACGTGCAGTGGCTTTAAACGTGATAAAACACTCCTAATTAGTATTCTTTATATAAAGAATACTAATAAGGCAGTATCTATTGTGGTCGTGTCCTCATTAGTATTTTTTATATAAAGAATACTAATAAGGCAGTAAATCTATTGAATTTCTAGTCGTGTTTGAAGCCGTTTAATAAACTCGCAAGTCGTGTTTTATTAGGTCTAAAGCCACTCGCGCTGCGCGCTCGTGGCTTTAAACCTAATAAAACACTCCTGTTCGTTTATTAAACACTACATAAATATCTGGAGCAAGAACTTCAGTCATTCGGCCTATGAGAAAAGTGAAGCCAAGATGGCGGAAATTGACGTCCAAAATCTATGAAGGTCGTAAACAGTTTGAATACAATTTTTCCTAACCAACTCCTGTCGATCGCTAAACAAGTTATAAGTTCATAAAACACAGTACAGTAGAACCAGTGCCTTTTTTAACTATATATCTGGGGGGACAATTGCCCCCCCCCCAGGGAAAGAATTTGCCCCCCCCCCAGTAAAGCCATTTCTGCCCCCGAAGTGCGAAGCAGAATTGCTCATGATTGCTGTCAGAATTGCAGTTGATTTACTTGATAATGAGATTATGCCCTTCCATAGCCTCCTCCACAGCCATCTTGTGTGTAATTCATATTGTTCTTCACCGAGTGTTTCATAATAGACTATAATAGGGATAGATTTCATGCAAACAATCCGATAAAATGCTGGTTCCAAGAAGAATAGATTTAGTTTAGATTTTTAACTGTTAAATACATGTATGCATCATCATAGCATGAATATTTCTTCTCACATTTATTCTGTATCGTATGAAAAAGCAACGCAATTTTGAGAATGCGGAAATGGTGTGTCATAGAAGCTAAAATGATTTAAATGCAACATTTCTGATCAAAATCACATTGGGATTTCCTCCCCCCCCCCCAGCATCATAGAGAAGAAATAAGGTGACAATGAGTAGAAATGTCTGGAAAAATTCATGGAGTAGAAATGTCTGGAAAAATTCATGTCTTCGATGTACTTTATAATCTTCGGAATTCTGCTAGATTTCACCCCCAAAATGCTTGAAATCGCAATTCAGGGACCCTAGATTTCAAAATTTTCCCGGGGGTGGATGCCCCCGGTCCCTCCTAGACGATCTCACGCCTTTGGCGTGAGGTTCGCCCCCCCCCCTAAAAAAAAATTAAGGTCTGGCTACGTCACTCGTTGTAGCTGTACGATTATAGCTACAAAGAGTTGAAGTTATTGTTTAAAGTAAAATATAGGTGAAGTTAATAAATTAAAGTTTTACAAAATCTCTTTTCAGACTCGCGCGTTCGCCATACCTCGACGGCTCATATTTTTCGTTCTGCCTTTTTTCCTGTTTTGCCCCCCCAGGTGAAAATTCCTTAAAAAAGGCACTGAGTAGAACCCCGCTAACTCGAACTCCCAAGGGGAACGAAAGATTGTTCGAGTTAGCGGGGGTTCGAATTAAGCCTCGATCACATTGATCGTAAACGTCGGCGATGCCCATTGTCGGTGGTCATTGATGCATAAAATGTTTTGTGCATTTTCTTCTTCGTTGCTCACAGACAATGGATCGTAGAACATCGCCGATCAATGTGAACCAGGCTTTAACCGGAGTTGGTGTCAGATTTCGTTTATTATGTTAATAATTAATAAGGTATAAAAGTTTTATTATACTGTTCATCAAAATTACAAAAGGTTTAATTGTGCATTCCTATAACTAAAGTTCTTTTGTCAGTAACTTGGGTGATGGAGGAGGCATGCAATTTCCATACAAACTAAAGTTCTTTGGACATAAAAAATATGTAGAAATTTACAAAAGGAACTAAAAAAATTAGATTAATAACAATCGTCGCAACTATGTGTATAATCTTTTAAAATTTATGATCATTTATACACCGATTAATATTGTTGTTATTTGAATAAAAATCCAAGTTACCGGTTGTCAAAAAGCTATGTTCTGACATTTTAAGGTTTGCCGATCCACGACTCGAAAACAAAGTTCGAGTTAACGGGATAAATTTGACCAAGGGAAAACAAAATTTGTTCGAATTAGCGAGGAGTTCGAGTTAAGTGGAGTAAATTACTATAAAAAATAGTAGAGAGTTTGAGCAAGACAACGAAGTCGAACGACGACGACGTGGTTGACAATTTTTGCCTGCCTTGCACATTACTTCGCGCATTCTGAGTTTAGGGTCAGGAGTGAAGACAGATTAGAGATTCATGTCTAGCTGCTTGTGAATGCTGACACAAATCCTTACCCTGATCAGGATAAAACAGCGAGGCATGAATCCATATCCCGTCTTCGTCTTCTGCCTTCGTTCACAACGAATATTTTGGCGCAAAATTCGTTGTGAACTTCGTTCTGCACGAAGGCACAAGGACAAAGACGGGATATAGTTTCATGTCTCGCTGTTTTTTTTCTGGATCAGGGCAAGAATTATGGTCAGTATTCATAAACAGCGACACATGGGAAGACACGTTGAACATCCACCGGTGACGTCCAACTCAGTGTGCGCAAAATAATGTACAGACGGCAAAAATTGTCAAGTATGCCTTCGTCTTCGTTCTTCGGTGTCTTGCTCAAACTCTCTAGTGTCAGATCCAAGGGGAATTGGATTCAGTTCGAGTTAGCGAGGAGTTCGAGTTAAGCGAGTTCGAGTGCGGGTTCGACACACTCCGTGTAGCTTCATGTTAACCGCGCGGACAAAAACAATAGAAAAGGAAACTGACGTCCTGGGCCTAGTCGCGCAAATCCCATGTTGGAGAGCCAATGGCAATTAAGAAATATGGCAGCACACATTTAAATTAAATGTTTAATGTAAAAAGGAGATATTTAATTTCTGGTCAACTAAAAAGTTGATTTTGATAGTAGATACCTCTACTCTCTACTCACATATTTGACGCCTATCACCATATATTTTGTCCCTCCAAACGATCCCAGAATGCACTGTGATCTAGATCTTTTGGGAAAAGGCTAATAGCTCCTTGACTTCACTTATTGGACTCGAGTTCTCATTCCAGATATATGTGGAGCTCACTGGGAAAACGTCGCTTCGCGCAAACAAATTTGCCTAGTGGAAAACGGGCTTTATAGACCATACCTGACTCACATACGTGTTGTCAACAACTCGCATGGACAGAATTTTGTGAATGGTGGATGTAAAATGTACTAAACACTCGTAATTTTCTTGGACCAGGGACTCGCACAGAAAAATATGTTTGCTGCCTTTGCTGTCAGTCTGGTTCATTTCCACCTTGTATTAAGATACAAACACAAGTATATTATTATACTTAGGCAAGCAAATAGTTTCCTCGGTTGAACCAATAACAAAGATCGAAGCGAGGTTGATAGCGATGTTTAAGTTTACTAGTGAGTGCAGTGGTAATACCAGGTTGGTGTCCACAAACGAACATTCGTCTGTGGAGCCAACTGAAGGTGTACCACCGAGGAAAACTGGCATGATGTAACACTTAATATAATAGAAATGTGATATCTTAGATATAATAGAAATGTGATATGTCAGAAGCGTCTGCAGGGTCAATTCCAAGCGAGAATCTATTTTCAATCAAAGCTATTATATCTAAGATGAAATTACTTATCGAAGGAAAGTTTATCGACATATGGAAAAGAAACGAGTACCAGAAATTGATCTGTTTAGTATCAAAGCTATGTCTGTGCCCTGATGTCAACCAAGAAACCGCCGGTGAACTTTACACGAATGAATTTTATGGTCAAAGCGTACCTGATCATATCATTAATTAACCTTGATAATGTCTCGTTAGATGTGTATGCGGATTCCGACTCGGAGGATGACCCTAGGTGTCAAGAACCTGAAGAAATTGTTAATGAAACGCCAAAGAAAGTAAAATCCCCCAGGAAAACAAGAATCAAGTCGCGTAAATTACTGGCGAGTAACTTGACACCCCAAAGTCACAAGGAAAAACATATGAAGGCTCATTCAACTAAGAAAACATATCCAAATTCGGAAGTAAAAGATTTACAACAAGTACTTGAGGCGGTAAATTCTTGCAACAAAAGAATAGATAACTTGGAAACCATTACTGCCAATCTGGACAAAAATTTGACTAATTCTGTTTTTGACTGTAGAGTTGTGAATAATATGGTGTGTGAATTGAAAAGCGAGTTATTCACATCAATCGACAGCAAATTGAAGCACCAACTATCAGTAATGCGAGAAGACCAAAATAGTTTCAAAAATGAAATGGAAGAGAAATTAAAAAAAGCAGAAACAGAAGTGAAACGGCTCCAAGGTCGGGTCAGGTCACTTGTGGAAGAGAAAACCAATCTGTTGAAGCGGATAAAAAGCTTAGAAATTGACAATAAAACATTTAAAGACGAAGTAAGTTCGCTAAATACAGCTATAAAAGTAAACTATAATGATGATATCAACACAAATCCAACGTTAATACAGTGTGAAAATTCAGTTGTTGACTCAACCAAAGAAGCTAATCCAGACGCTGCTGCTAATAATTCTCCCAATATCACTGCTGCCGAAAACCCTGACACCGAAACTCCCAACGTTAAAATTCCGGACAATGGAAATGCTACCAATCATGACGAATATGACTTTGTCATGTTATGTGACTCGAACAGGAAATTCTTAAACATAAGTAAGCTGTGTTCGAGTAGACATAGCAAAATCATTCCCTGTAATACAACAAAAAAGGCCAAAGAAATTCTAGAGTCGCCCAGATTTGATGTCAAAAAAGGAATCATCATAAACACAGGAGTCAATGACCTTGAGAACCTATCTGCAGGCGAGATTGTAAAATCCCAAGTTCAAATGACAAATATGGCGGCAAAAAGATTTCCGGGAAGACAAATTTTTCTATGTGGTATCACTCCAAGAGTTAGATAGAAAAATCCCTGACATTAATGATGACATTGATGAGGAGATCAAAGATATCCCCAATGTTAGCCACGTATATAATGGGAATCTACGTAATGGCAAACTGTACTTTGATGTCAAACATTTGAATAGAAGATTTGGTATCCCCGCTTTGGAAAAGAACATCAAGAATGAGTTGCGTAAGATTTTCGGGGGTAACAGAAAGGAAAACACCAGCACCCAACAAAAGAGTGTACCTAGCAATCAAAACCAGGAAGGAAGTCACCACAGTAATGCAGGTCAAGTTCAAAACTTCGATAAGGAGTTGGGGAGGAGTCCGCAGGAAGATACACAGAATGCAGTATTTCTACCAACGATGACTGGTATTCAGGATGAACGTAAACAGGTATCAAACTTATTGAACCAGTTAATTCAAAGCAACATTAGTACGAACCATCAGCGGATGCAATACCAACGTGTAATGTATCCACAAGTTACTATTCCTCCTCAATTTACCAATAATTATAGATTTATTTAGCATACATATATATTTACTAGACTAGGTTTGCTATCTTATTCAACTGATGGCAAAGCATTTCCTAAAGTTTGCAAGTTGGAATATTGAAGGTTTATTAAGTAAAATCGATGACTCAGAATTTATTTCAAAGGGCTGTCAAAAAAAGTGGGGGGGCTAAAGCCC
>CACRXK020012684.1:0-14824 GCA_902702795.2 Paramuricea clavata
GTACGAAGCCACGAAAGTGTTTTCTATCCGGAAAATGAAGATGCAACTTACAAACAAAAATACACATATTGTACGCACAGACATATTACAGAAGCATGCAGTGCCGTAGGAAGCTCTTTTTGATTGGGGGTGGGATTTGAAATTTTTATATTTAGATTCTTTGAAATGCCATTTCCTGGACTTTGGGGGAAGTTTTTAGAGAATTCTGATGGTCAGAAAACAGAGTTTTAGTATGATATTTGTGGGTGAAAAGTTTGTTTGGTACCGGGTGAAAAGTTTGTTTGGTCACGGTGGGAGTCAAACCCACGACCTTTGGGATACTAGTCCAATGCTCTGCCAACTGAGCTACGTGGTCAAGTCGGTTCGATTTCTTGATATTTCGGAACTGAATCTAGTTCCTTCGATATCAGTGTAATTTATGATATGATTTTTGTGTGTGTGTCGGTGTTATATACTCTGGTGAATATGATGTTTGTGATGTTACTCTGAGTGTGCATCCACACCGGGCAAGCTGAAAATTTGCTTGGCCATGGCGGAAATGAGGGACTCGAACCCGCGACCTTTGGGATACTAGTCCAATCTCAACCTCGTACCCAGGATCGAGCGGGCGGGCTGAAATTATCCTGGCTTGCGAGGTTGGTCCAATCTCTGTCATATGCAACTGAGCTACGTGGTCAAGTCGGTTCGACTGTTCAAGTTGTTAATAGAGTTTTTGTATGTTGAAATCTGTTACAATTTGCTTACAATTTAGTAGTACTAAATGGGCGAAGGCGTATTTAATTAACTTTACACCGGAGAAGTTGCAGGAAAGAGTAAGGGTAATATGATTCTTTGCGGGTTGTCATGGATAATGTAGCCGCTTAAAATTAATCAATTGTCAGTATTTTAAAAGTATATTATTTAAATTATAAAGGTGTGCATGATTTTGAAAAAAGAGTGATTATCAGCAAATTATTGTAAGGGCTGCTGCCCTAGCCCCCCCCCCCTGTTGCAACGGCCCTGAGAAGTAATAAACCGAAAAAATATTTACCGATCTACGATTTGTTAAATGTTATCCATGTAAATGCTGTGATTTCGTAAATCAGTTTATAACTTATACTGATCACAATACCATTTTATAATATTTTCTCTGTCTAAACAACTGAAATTCTGTTATACTATTATTGCCGTAATTTTCCGAATGGCCAACCCGATTTTCCGAATATGCTAATTTTACAAAAGTTGGGGGGTTAACCTCCCCCCCCCCCAATACCCCCTCGCTACGGCCCTGTTTACGGTATCAGGCAATAAAGAGTGAATGAACGTGCTGTTTTAAAACTGAAATACATAATTATTCTTTCGACGCAAGAAATAAAATATGAAACGAAAACGTTCAACGAAAATTGCCAAGAAAGTTCGAATTTACCGTTTGCCGTTCCCGGAAACGTGAAGCTTAAACTCCCTAATATCGGCGTACATCTGACGCCGATTGTATAAAAACGTAGTTGTATAAATATGTAGTTAGCGTTAACTACCGTAGTTAAATCCTGAACTGTAATTAATTAATTAATTAATTAATTAATTAATTAATTACATGACTTGACACGTTGCACAAAACGTAGTTAGTTTGATAGTTTAATAAAATCACACTTTTTGCAGTAAAGTTACTGAATTACAAGGTGATTACAAGTGTAAAATAGAGGTATAAATATATACATGAATTAAGATTATAGGAAATCTAACAACAATAGGAATAACTAATCATTTACTATAAGACTACTAGCTATTAAGAAGGAGTTTTTAAATCGTTCGGTTTTGAACTTCGGAACATCAACTGTCCTTTCATTCCTTAGATTATAAAAAGGTATTTTCTTACTTATAGATATAAGATTAAAAAGTTTATGATTAGGGTTCGCCAAGATATATTTTTGGAGATTTATTCACAAGATTTATTTCTTGATAGTCCGCTCATAACAAGGGAGTCTTCGTATTTAAATCCTGGGTGCGCAATTGAAAGTGCACGATTTTGAATTCGTTCGATATCGTCATTAAGATACGTTGGCAAGGAATAATTGAACACATTTGAAGCATATTCAAGGACAGGTCGAACACATGTCGTATAAAACTGTATAATATCTCTGGCTGGGACGTTTGCACGTTTTAGCTGAACCAATTTCGATATGATATTATCGATATCGGTATTCCATTTAAGGTCAGATTGAATAGTAAGACCAAGTAATTTCACCTTCCATACAACTTCTAATGGCTTGTCATTTACAAGTACTGGGGAAAATTCGCTTTTGATTCTCTTGAAGTCAATTCTGATCTCTTTACATTTTTCGTCACTTAAGGAGAAAAGATTATACTATCAGACCACGATTGGATACTAGTAACGAATTCTTGGATTCTGCTTGAGTTATTTTTTGGTACTATTTCTGAGATGGTTAAATCGTCCACAAACTTGGCTTGATCTACTTGTGGTGGTCTAAGGTCAATGATCATTATGGCAAATAACCAAGTTTGGTGCCCTGTGGTACTCCGGCCGGCACATTGCCCCATTCGGAGAAACAATCATTTGCCATTTTAACTCGTTGTTTTCTGTCCTTGAGAAAATCTATTATCCAATTAAGAGTGGTGGCGGGTATACGTAGAAGTTTCAGTTTTGTTACTAAAATGGTATGATCGATATAATCAAATGATTTTTTATAGTCAAATAAGATGACCCGAACTGTTGATCAGTTTCCGTCCGTTGCCTCTGTCCATCTATGTAGCATTTTGATCAGGGCATGACTGGTCGACGAGTCAGAAATGACACCAAATTGATTCTCGTCCAGAACTTCAAGAACTGCAGGCTTTAGGTGGATTCTAATTACAAACTCTTCGGCTACTTTTGAAAGGATTGGGGTTAATGATATTGGGCGGAGGTGTTTGTTAACAGATTCCACCGGCGTGGTCTTGGGAATTGGGACAACATTAGACATTTTCCATGATGAGGGTAGGCGTTGTTCTTCGTATGAACTGTTCAAAATTTTACAGACAGGGAGCGCAAGTACTTCTGCGTACAAGTACCCATGAAGTGATATCGTCGGGGCCAGTGGATTTAGAAGAATCAAGTGATTTTAAGCATCTGTAAACTTCATACTCTGAAACAGTCAGCATATTTGAGGCGCCGATATTCGAAACATAGTCGCATAGTTAATTAATCATGTAGTTAACTGTGCGTGCGTGGAATGTTTAAAAACAACGTAATGAGTGATTAACGACCGCTGACAAGCATTTTTAACACGATTGTGGACTCGCATTTTGCAAATCTTCCTGTGCAAAAATATATTCTGTTTTCGCCAAAAAACCAAAGCGATAGCGTTTGAGGAGTTCATAACTGTCACGAAACATTCACAGGGAAGATAGCGATTGAAAATTCCAGGTAAGCGTTGCTTTTCATTATTGTCTTACTGAAAATGTTGTTCACTCTTAGCTGAGGCGCCATTCTTATAACTACGTTTTGAGAAGTTAACGATTCCCTTGGATATAGTTAACTTTAACTACTCTTTAACTACTTTTTAACTGCAGTCAATGCTAACTACACTTTCATACAACCGACTTAACTACGTGACTTAACTACAAAACGGTAGTAGTAATAATAGTAAGTGTTTTATACAACCGGCCCCTGATAATTGAAGTGTCTATTGTTTTGTGTAACAATGGTAATCGAACTGAGTGGAGTGCAATTTGTTCCTAATTTGTCCATCACTATTTGTGCAAAACTCTTTGGTATTTTTACATTGGGCAAGCCTCTATTCCTTGTATTATTCAAACATTTTAGGCAGTCTATTAACAAAGATTACAACTTTTTTTTTAATTCATGATTTGGTCATTTGCCTGATTGGTCGAGAAAATGATGCGATTTCGTCGCACGCGCGAAATTTTGAAATCGCACAGATAGGAGTGCGATTCGTGCTAAAATCACACTGCTAAGAGCCAATCAGATTGCAGAGTCCTTAATCAGAGTCTCTCTAAACCATTTATACTATTAACTATGCACAAACATACCTGCTGAGATGTTTCGTCGAGTACACGTTTGCTGGGTAATACACGTTCTTCTGTTCCTTCTTCGTGCATTTCAATAGACATTTTTCCACTGGATATGCACGATTCACTTTGACTGGAAACAATCTCAGGAGATCCTTGGCTTTCTAGTAATTCCGATGGCATTGCAGACTGTTCGTGCCTTTTCAGTTGTAAATCGCTTTGACCGAGAGTAGGAAATCCGTAGTTTTCTGGTAATTCTGTTAGTATTGGAGGCGGTTCGTGTGTATTTAATTCCAAATGACTAGAAGTCAGAGGTCCATTACTGGTACTTGATTGTTTGGGAATTGGAAGCTTTTCGGTTTTACTTAACCTTATATTATCGTCATTATTTTGTGAAAGTTTAACTGTCTCCAGATCCTTCTCAATGCAAGATGTTTCAACGTCTTTAGAAGATGCCGACTCAGTTTGTGGTACTAAATTAGGTGATTTCTGTTTGTCTGTTGGTTCCAAAGAAACAGAAAGAAGTCCCTCCGTACTTCCATGTAATATCCCTTCGTCATTTGTGCATATTGTCACTGGTTTTGGCATGTCATTACGGGAAGAGTTTTTGCCTTCCTTGTTTTCTACAATTTTCTTATCCTGCTCTTCTTGTCTTTTTGTTAAAGCAGTTTTCTCGCAGTCACCTATATCTTCTTTAGCTCGCTCATCATCCGAAATCTGTGCACTGGCTTCTTGCCCAACAGTTCTGGTTACTTCTTTAGAGTTCGCGCTTGACGTGCCCTGTGCTTCAGGCAAAGCAGTTATACCATCTGGCTCGACCACTGTAACTGATTTGTGAGAAGGCATTCGTATCTCAATGCCATGATTGTCCTCTTGGATTTTGGCCTTCGCTATTTTTGTAGTTGGCGGAATTTCTTTTATGCAGGTGACAGTGGAAGCACAATTCGGCGATTCTTTGTTTCCTTGCATTTCTGTTAGAACTGGAATGCCTTTTTGTTTACTCGATTGTAATTCTTCGCTACCCTGTAGTGAAACTATCGGTCCTAGAATCTTCTCATCGCTAGTGTTTTGATTACCATTAGATGCTGAGTCAGTTAGCGCTGCTGAGTTTGGTGTTTTCTGGATTTGGATTGATTCTGTAGAAACAGTAGGACAACTTTCCACAATACGCTGATCATCTGTTACACGTGGTATAGCTTCTTCTCTTTCTCCCTCCACTTGTAATTCACTTTGAAAACCATCAGGTTGCGTTTGCTCCTGTCTCACACACTCATCCGTAGTTTTCAAGTTAGGCAAAGATTCATCCTCATTGTCTTCTGTTGGATTGCTTTTCCTCGGCCAAAAAGAAGACAATATTGTGTCCAGTGCTCTTTCTGCAAAGCCTTTAAGATCTTGATTAGACTTTTTATCTGAACTACTTTGTACTGTGCCAGGTAAAGTTGCTTTGAACACTACAGCTGATTTGTCAACACACTTGTGTGTCTGATCGTCTTGATTGTCGTCGTTGACTGTCGTCCTTGTCTGTTCAACGGCCAGCGCTGCTGTTTCCTGACTGCATTCGTTACGATCTTTCGTTGGCTTTTCCTCTGAAATACTCTGTGAAGCGCCTGGCAAAGTTGTCTCAACCGCTGCAATGAATTTGTCAATAGACGTATGTGTCTGATCGTCTTGAATGTCTTCCTTGACACCGGTCCCTGCTTGTTCGATGGGCGGCGCTGCTCTTTCTTGACTGCTCTCGCCACAATTTTCCTTAGATGTCTCCTCTGAACTACTCTCTGCAGTGTCTGGCAATACCGGTGATTTTTCAGAAGACTGCTCTGTCTGATCGCCTTGATTATCGTCCTTGGCATTGGTCTTATCTTGGGTGGGCGGTGCTGTCTTTTCTCGACTGTTCTCGCCACGATTTTCCTTAGCAGTCTCCCCTGAACTACTCTGTGCAGCCCCTGGCAAAGTTGTGTCAGCCATTACAAGTGATTTTTCAGACGATTGCTGTGTCTGATCGCCTTGATTATCGTCCTTGGCATTGGTCTTATCTTGGTTGGACGGCGCTGCTCTTTCTTGACTGTTTTTGCCACAATGTTGCTTAGTAGTCTCAACTGAACTACTCTGTGCAGTCCCTGGCAAAGTTGTGTCAGTCATTACTGGTGATTTTCCAGAAGATTGCTGTGTCTGATCGCCTTGATTGTCGTCCTTGGCATTAATCTTATCTTGGTTGGACGGCGCTGCTCTTTCTTGACTGTTTTTGCCACAACTTTGATTAGCAGTCTCACCTGAACTACTCTGTGCAGCCCCTGGCAAAGTTGTGTCAGCCATTTCTAGTAATTTTACAAAAGACTGCTGTGTCTGATCGCCTTGATTGTCGTCCTTCACATTGGTCTTATCTCGACTGGGCGGCGCTGTCCTTTCGTGACTGTCTTTGCCATGATTTTGCTTAGCAGTCTCCCCTGAACTACTCTGCACAGCGCCTGTCAAAGTTGTGTCAGCCATTACTGCAGGTGATTCTTCAGAAGACTGCTGTGCCAGATCGCCTTGACTGTCACCCTTGGCATTGGTCTTATCTTGGTTGGGCGGCGCTGCTCTTTCTTGACTGTTTTTGCCACGATTTTCCTTTGATGTCTCCTCCGTCTCCTCCTTTACCCTGACCTTGATGCTTGCTTCTTCTGTTGGTGAAGCTGTTTCTTGTGCCTGTTCGCCTTGATTGTCACCCTTGGCATTGGTCTTATCTTGGTTGGGCGGCGCTGCTCTTTCTTGACTGTTTTTGCCACGATTTTCCTTTGATGTCTCCTCCGTCTCCTGCTTTACGATGACCTTGATGCTTGCTTCTTCTGTTGGTGAAGACGTTTCTTCTTGACCGGTTTTGTCCCCACGTTCGCTAGGTATATTCGCATTCACTACCGCACTTGTATCACGGAATGTTACCTCAGTGCCTATAAACAGAAAAGGGGAGTAAGTTGGTGTTTGACAATTTTTGGATGAGAAAGATGTCGAACATTATCAACTAAGGCCAGATTTGGGTTAATCTGGTGAACTGAAAGCATATATCACAAATTGATACCGCTTTCTGAAAAAAGGTATCAATTTCCCGCGCGTAATACAAAATGACTGAAAAACGGCAAACTTCGCAGGGCTATATTATCCGCATTTTACAACATTTCGCAACGAAACTTCGGAATATTACTAATTTTGTGATGCTCTTTCAAGCTGTGATGACATTTTTGTCTGGACTTGTCTAGATCGAAATTTTGTTCATTAGGGAATAGGTCCAATTCTGGATTGGCAATCATCATATGAACTCAACAGTGACATCATGACGACATATAATAATAATAATAATAATAATAATAATAATAATAATAATAATAATAATAATAATAATGAAAACTTTATTAAATGGATAGTTAGCTTATATATACAATTGCAAATCTCATTTATATCAGGTAATTTACAACTGGCTACTTAAATCACTGATTATATATGCAAAAATTATACTATTAAGATAACAAAATGACAGTACAACGTTTAAACACTTAACAGTTCCGGATTCATCCATTCCTTGTAATAATAATCATATTATAATAATAATATTATAATATTATTATTATTATTATTATTATTATTATTATTATTCATATTATAATAATAATAATAATAATAATAATAATAATAATAATAATATGACATACTCAACATCTGAGTATGCATCCACACCGAGCAAGCTGAAAAGTTTGCCTGACCATGGTGGTAATCGAACCCGCGACCTTTGGGATACTAGTTCAATGATCTAGACTACCAACTGAGCTACGAGGTCAAGTCGGTTCGAGTGGTGATATTTCGGAACTGAGTCTAGTTCCTTCGATATCAATGTGTTCTAAGATATGATACTTTTTGCATATGTTGGACTTGGTGTTATGTACTCAGGTGAATATGATGTTTGTGATCTTACTCTGAGTGCGCATCTACACCGGGCAAGCTGAAACGTTTGCCTGACCACAGCTTGCCCGGTGTGGATGCACACTCAGAGTAACATCGCAAACATCATATTCGCACAAAAGTATACTCAACATCAATCAATAATTCTCTTTTATTCTCACCTTTCTCATTTTCCTTCACGTCTGTTTCAGATCTGTTAGTAATATTTGGATCGATGGGCATTTGATCTTCGTCTTTGTGCACTTCTCCTTGCTTTCCAGGTGAGAAAACAATACCACATGCTCGTTTTGATCTACCATTAAAGTAGCTAGTTGACGCCTTTCGTTTCTTGCCGCTGCAATTTAAATTTCCACTAAAATCTCTCGATATGAATGCTTGTACTGTCGAAGGTACATCGAACACATGTTGTCCTGCATCACTTGACATTTCTTCTGCAAAAATCGTCATGTCTGCTCGGTCGTGCGAGTCTTCGTCCTTATTCTTCTTAGAAACAATTGGAATAATACGCTGTGGTTTCAATTTGGCAACAAATTTTTTCAGCTCAGAGAATGAGGAATGATCAGAATATGGCACAACAAAGATTGTGTCAGATTTTACAAATGGGTTATCTCTGCCTTGGTATAAAGCGCTTGGTATGATACCTATTGTTGGACAAATACCGTTGTTCAAAAATGCCAATGAGCATCTGTTAACACAACTTTTTTTCTCCGCTCTAATGTATGTCTCTTCCTGATTTAAAGTAAAATATTCGCCATAGCCAAGTAACTCCGCAGTCTTATAACGAAATTCATCCACAAAAATCGGGAAACCTTGGTCTTTGGCAATGTCACAGAGCATGTCCTCCTTTCCAAGCATATCCACGCCAAACCTTATATCCTTTTCAGGATTGTTATGTATAATCTCCAATATTTTTTCTTTTGCTTCAGCCCTTGTAGGAAATTCACATTTTGGGTCACAATATGTGTTGTCTAGGTACAGCGTATTGATAACAATGCCATTCGTAAACAGAGGTATATCTAGCATACCATCAAAATAACGAAAATCGCCAGTATGTAGAATACAACCAAAATATCCCTGAAACAGGAACATCACCGCACCAGCACAATGATTTGCATCAATTAATGTCACTGTCATCTTTTCAGTACCTAGAAATAAATGTAAGAATAAATAATACACTTCTTTATCATTTTTTGACTCACAGATGTTACTTGAGTGTGGGGCAGTTAAACAATGGGAAATGACCAGCCTGCTTTGCGCCCACTGTCTGCCTGCGAATCGGGCCTTTCAGAACCGGAAATCGGGCTGGAGCACGCATTCGTTCTTTTGAATGGGGCTTCGGTGGCGAAGTGGTTAGCGCACTTGCCTTTCACCTCTAAGGCCGCAGGTTCGAATCTCAGTGAGAACTTCTCAATGTGACTCGAACCCAGTCCTCATGTGAAAAGAGTAAAAGTCAACGCTCTGCCGAAAGCCGTGGGTTTTCTCCGGGTACTCCGGTTTCCTCCCACAGGGAAAGTTGACAGGGTGGGTTAGGCACATAGGTCTGGAGGCAGATCATTAATGAGGTATGGACTAATAGCGGCTGCTCAAGCGCCATTTGTAAGCTCAAAGTCTACCTCGGTCTGCTTCACGTCAGTCCGGTTCTATCTATCTATTCATAATGTAACCAGTCACTGAAAAGCCCTATAGGGAGTGTGCTGTGAAATATCTGTATCTGTATCTGTATTTTGCAAAAGAAGCACAAAACAACTGCGAACTGCTCTAATTCTTTCTGTCACTTTCATTTGATCTCATCCGTGAATCGGCCTCAACGACCTTTGATTACATGTTTGAATGACAACTCGCAAGTGAGGTCACACAAAACCAACAATTTGCATTCCAATCCAGCTGTCGTTAAAAGTTGTCCCATGCAAAACCTAGTTCACATATGCCTGTGGCATGCCTGCAACGTAGCCGCTCTCATCACTGCTGATAGACGGACGACAATTCACCGAAACATCACCCCCCCCCCATCTTTTTTTCTTCAATCTTTCCCAATGCATTGTGGGATATTGAGCTTATGGCATGCACCGGTGTTTTGGGAAAGCAGAAATCATAGAAATCATACGAATAAGATTTTTGTCGGATATCCCACAGGGAAAAAGGATATGATATAAAGGAAGAAAGTCGAAATGAGAGTCCAAGTTAAACGGTGTTTAAGAATCTCATCATTCCGGAAGATGATGAGGAAATCGAGAGAGCAATTGGGCCTGAGAACAGCATGAATAATCATGGAATTGATCATCACTTACATGAAGTTCCTATTCTATATACTGACCAGCCAATGAGAGAAAGAGGAACATTGAGAAACGATGAGCAACCCACAGATTCCGAGAATGTCAAGCAAGTGGGAGAAATTGAAAGACGTATGAAGAATTATATTTATGGAAAATGTTCAAAATTTATGACCCATTAAAGTCCAAGCGTAATAAACTAAAAGAGTTGCGCAACGTTATATTCAAACAAAAGGAACAGATTATGATACACGTGTGTGAGATCATTACTTGCTTTAGCTAATATACATGATCTCAAAGTACATCAGATGGACGTAAAGACAGTTTTTTTGAATGATTCGTTAGATTGTGATATTTACATGTCGCAACCAGAAGGGTTTGTAAATCCTGACAAACCTGAACATGTTTGTAAATTAAAGAAGAGTATTTACCAGGGGCGGATCTACCGGTGGGGTGCAGGGGTTGCCCCCCCCGTTTTTCAGTCATTTTGCATTACAAACGGGACATTGATAATCAGTTTGATCATCTGATTATCAATTTCCCGTTTGTAATGCAAAATGACTGAAAAACAGCAAACGTCGCAAGGCTATATTATCCGCATTTTACAACATTTCGCAACGAAACTTCGGAATATTACTAATTTTGTGATGCTCTTTCAAGCTGTGATGAAATTTTTGGCCAGACTTGTCTAGATCAAAATTGCACTCAAAAGGGGAAAGGTCTATTCAGATTTATTCTTGAGCTCCTCCAATATTGATTTACTTCCAACGGCCTTGCATCTAACATCACAGGCATGTATGTGAACAAGGCTCAACATCGCTTTCATATACCTCCTAAAAGTATAATAAATAGTGTTTCATACATTGAAATGAATATAACTGGAACGCTACCTCATGATATAAACACACATTTCTTGACCCTCAGGTAAGCAGACCCCCAGACATGTGTGTCTGGGGGTCCGAATTTAGCTTCAAGAAAAAGACAGACGGGAATCAAACTTATGGGCCATGGACCTTTCCCTGCTGACAGAGGTCTCTATTTGTGCAGGGAAGTGAAGGAAAAGAGACCTCTGCCTAGATCTGACACTTCCTCAGTCCATGATCGTGGACAAGTCAAACCAGTTTGTAAAACAAGTTCTGAAACTGGTTTAGAGAAACAAATAGTACGCATACTCAGAGCTGAATTATGCTGTGATGACATTGAGCCTGTAGTGTCAAAACGGTGACTTGCACAGCATGGTCGTTTTGAGGTTTTTATTCAGTATTTTGTAATTGATAATTTCAAAGATGAAACTGTGAAAGCAGTGACAGAAGAACAAAAGAAAGCAATCTTTTCTTTTTTATCAGGCCAAGATACATTTGTTTGCCTTCCAACTGGGCAGGGCTGCAAAATTACCACTAAAAAAGGAATTAATTCCAATTACAATTACTTGCTTTAAAATGTAATAAATTCCTGATTACAATTACTTGTTCTAAAATGTAATTAAGTACAATGAAAAAATTACTCCGGAAAAAAGGAATTAAATACAAATTCCTTTACCGGCAAATTGTTACTATATATATTATAAGACAATATCTTAAACAGTAGTTGTATATAAGAACGGTATAAACTTTGAAATTTGCAAGAATTTATCAAGATGATATTTAAATTTATAATATAGCATTTGTAAATTCTGAACGCTGATTGGCTAAGAGCTGTGTTGATAATAACTCAATGTCAACACGGAAACGTCGGAAAATTTCTTTCTTTATGTTTCTTTGTGCTATATTATAAAACAAGTATAAAACATTTATACCTGGCAAGAAATATGATGCGTATATATGAAAATTTCCGGACTACGCTCGTACTACGGGTAGTGGTTTCAGTTAAATAGACTTTACAATTACAGACGGAATATTCTGTCTGCAAATAAATAATTAAGCAGTTTATGACTTTTACACTTTAGCGCATAGGTTTTAGCGTGAGTAACGTTTGTTCGGTCGTCAAGATATTTAGTATTGAGTTTAAAAATTACAGTCAGAACACTCTTTTACTTCACCAAATTTTACCCATATATTTGGCCAAATGAAAAGTTGTCATGTACCTGACAGTGAATGGTGAGTTGGGTAGTAGAGCAGTAGAGTAGTAGAGTAGTAGAGTAGTTGGGTAGTAGGGTAGTAGGGTAGTAGGGTAGTAGAGTAATAGGGTAGTAGAGTAGAAGAGTAGTAGGGTAGTAGAGTAGTTGAGTAGGGTAGTTGAGTAGTTGAGTAGTAGGGTAGAAGGGTAGTAGGCTAGTTGAGTAGTAGGGTAGTTGAGTAGTTGAGTAGTAGGGTAGTAGAGTAGTAGGGTAGTAGAGTAGTAGAGTAGTAGAGTAGTAGAGTAGTAGGGTAGTAGGGTAGTAGGGTAGTAGGGTAGTAGAGTAGTAGGGTAGTTGAGTAGTAGAGTAGTAGAGTAGTAGAGTAGTAGAGTAGTAGGGTAGTAGGGTAGTAGGGTAGTAGGGTAGTAGAGTAGTAGGGTAGTTGAGTAGTTGAGTAGTAGAGTAGTAGAGTAGTAGAGTAGTAGGGTAGTTGAGTAGTTGAGTAGTAGGGTAGTTGAGTAGTTGAGTAGTAGAGTAGTTGAGTAGTTGAGCAGTTGAGTAGTAGAGTAGTAGAGTATAGCAGAGTAGTAGGGTAGTAGAGTAGTTGAGTAGTAGAGTAGTTGGGTAGTAGCGTAGTTGGGTAGTAGAGTAGTAGCGTAGTTGTGTAGTAGCGTAGTTGGGTAGTAGAGTAGTTGGGCAGTAGAGTAGTATAGTAGTCAGCGGAGTAGCGTAGTAGAGTAGTAGCGTAGTTGGGTAGTAGCGTAGTTGGGTAGTGGAGTAGTAGAGTAGCAGGGTAGTTGAGTAGTAGAGTAGTTGAGTAGTAGAGTAGTTGAGTAGTAGAGTAGTTGAGTAGTAGAGTAGTAGGGTAGTAGAGTAGTTGGGTAGTAGAGTAGTTGGGTAGTAGCGTAGTTGGGTAGTAGAGTAGTAGCGTAGTTGTGTAGTAGCGTAGTTGGGTAGTAGAGTAGTTGGGCAGTAGAGTAGTATAGTAGTCAGCGGAGTAGCGTAGTAGAGTAGTAGCGTAGTTGGGTAGTAGCGTAGTTGGGTAGTGGAGTAGTAGAGTAGCAGGGTAGTTGAGTAGTAGAGTAGTTGAGTAGTAGAGTAGTTGAGTAGTAGAGTAGTTGAGTAGTAGAGTAGTAGGGTAGTAGAGTAGTTGGGTAGTAGAGTAGTTGGGTAGTAGCGTAGTTGGGTAGTAGAGTAGTAGCGTAGTTGTGTAGTAGCGTAGTTGGGTAGTAGAGTAGTTGGGCAGTAGAGTAGTATAGTAGTCAGCGGAGTAGCGTAGTAGAGTAGTAGCGTAGTTGGGTAGTAGCGTAGTTGGGTAGTGGAGTAGTAGAGTAGCAGGGTAGTTGAGTAGTAGAGTAGTTGAGTAGTAGAGTAGTTGAGTAGTAGAGTAGTTGAGTAGTAGAGTAGTAGGGTAGTAGAGTAGTTGGGTAGTAGAGTAGTTGGGTAGTAGCGTAGTTGGGTAGTAGAGTAGTAGCGTAGTTGTGTAGTAGCGTAGTTGGGTAGTAGAGTAGTTGGGCAGTAGAGTAGTATAGTAGTCAGCGCAGTAGCGTAGTAGAGTAGTAGCGTAGTTGGGTAGTAGCGTAGTTGGGTAGTGGAGTAGTAGAGTATCAGGGTAGTTGAGTAGTAGAGTAGTTGAGTAGTAGAGTAGTTGAGTAGTAGAGTAGTTGAGTAGTAGAGTAGTTGAGTAGTAGAGTAGTTGAGTAGTAGAGTAGTTGAGTAGTAGAGTAGTTGAGTAGTTGAGTAGTTAAGTAGTAGGGTAGTAGAGTAGTTGGGTAGTAGAGTAGTAGAGTAGTTGGGTAGTAGCGTAGTTGGGTAGTAGAGTAGTAGCGTAGTTGAGTAGTGGAGTAGTAGAGTAGCAGGGTAGTGGAGTAGTAGAGTAGCAGGGTAGTTGAGTAGTAGAGTAGTTGAGTAGTTGAGTAGTAGAGTAGTTGAGTAGTAGTAGAGTAGTTGAGTAGTAGAGTAGTTGAGTAGTTGAGTAGTAGAGTAGTTGAGTAGTAGAGTAGTTGAGTAGTAGAGTAGTTGAGTAGTTAAGTAGTAGGGTAGTAGAGTAGTTGTGTAGTAGCGTAGTTGGGTAGTTGTGTAGTAGCGCAGGCTTTCTGGCATCCTTGTGTAGAAAAGTAGGACAAAAGTAGGACTAGAATTTTAGGAAAAGTAGGAATAAAGTAGGAAAATGTGTAGCAAAGTAGGACAAAAGTAGGAGTTTTGGAGATGCAAATAACACAAAAATATACAAAATTGGCCCCCTATGATATATGTGGTAAGGAGTAGACGGGGAAGCTGTGTGAATTTTTGGTGCTCAATATTTTTATGTACTCATTCATCTATGCAGGATTTTTTTCTCAAAACTTTTAAATTGCATCGGTATAAAAGCTAAGGCATCTGCTCTGCAGCAACACAATTCAAATGTATGTATTGGGCTACACAATGCACCAATCAACACTGCGGCAGGAGCATATAAGAGCAGGAAGCTCTTTTTAATTGGGGGGCTGAAAGCGAGGGCCGAAGGCCCGAGGAAATTTTTAAATTTAGAGTCTCTGAAATGACATTTCCTGGACTTTGG
>CACRXK020012685.1:0-14822 GCA_902702795.2 Paramuricea clavata
TTTCAAAATTTGCCGACTAAATTGTATGGGTATACCCGATGAGATAGAGACAGGGGGTGTCACCCCTCCACACACACCCCCAGGTAGTTTTGTCCCTTTTCTCCAAAATTGTCCTAAACTGGTGGAGGGGGGTGGCCTAAGTCCCCCAGAACCCCTCCCCTACTAGACCACTGGCTACGACAATGCCATAGTGGCAGCAGGTCATCCCACATGTATCTTACATTCCGCCTGCAACATTATATAGTTAACGTACAGTACATATTTAATGGGAATAGTAGCTAGTTACCTTGACTTGGCCATATACCAGTTGCAGGCATACATCAGCACATGTAAATTATGATTTATCTCCCAGGGATATGAAGCAATGTCAGGAGGTCAGGGTAATGTAGCTTACCCCATAACCCCAATAATGGCAGATTTCCCAATCAGTGCCCCCAGTATTCGGATAGGCAATTTAGCAACACCCTGCCTTGCCTGCCACCTTTCAGACAGGCACCCAACCTGATGACAGCAGTCTGTGTTAATTGTTAAACCCATAGATAGGTCTCCTATATCTATGGTTAAACCCAATAGTTATGATAAATGATAATATTATATCAGCAAAAACATTTCAAAGTTCAAACACTATGTCATAATTCCATTTAATTAAGTTATTTTCAAGCATAATTAATTGTCAACATAATTTTTTATGACTCAATTAATAAATAAATTAAATAGATATAACCATGGAACTGTTTGTATGAATGTAATGCAATGTACAATGCAGTGCCGTAGCCAGAACGATAATTGGGGGGGGGCACATATTCATATATTCGTGTTCACATACCATAAAAACAATTGATTTCAAAAGAAATTAATAAAGCAGAACACGAATATATGAATATGTGCCCCCCCCCCCAATTATCGTTCTGGCTACGGCACTGGCACAATGTTAAATCAAAGGACAAAGGAATGACATAGCTAGAGACCTAGAGTATTAACAGAGGGAAGTATTTTCATGCTTATTTTAAATATCAATACAATGCACCAATTAAAGTATCACTATGTGATTGTAATAAACAAAATAGGCTAACAGGTCCACAACTGCCCATAAAGCATTCTACATATTTTAATATTATAAAAACATCTAATAGTTTGTAATAATCTAGATCCTGTATAAAACCTCTGTCAGTGGCCTTCTTGCGAAGTCTCTCGATACCATTTCTTGACCGTATAAAATCCATAAAAATGATTGGTTTATATACACCGCATATATATTTACTCTGTAACTTTTAGCACAAGAAAATGAATCTTTTTCAATTGATTTCAATGTAAAAAGTATCAAATTTTCGACTGAATTCTACGATTTTATTTATAATTGCAATTAATGACGCCCGCGCGAATTCAGTGTTGCGGTTTGAGCGTGAGCATGCGCACAACTAACCGGATATCCAAAATTGGATATCCGGTATTCCGTTTCTCCAGAGTCATGCCCAGCACCTAACCTGCGAACGGGCATACTCTGGGTACGAGATTGCTTGTAACACGGAAATTGTTCTTATTCTTCGGGCTTTTGACATTGCTATATTATAAAACAAATATAAAACATTTTTTCCGTATTGATATATAGTTATATCAACACTCGTGGAAGTTGGGAAAACTCGAAATTGTGTGAAAACACTCCACCCTTCGGGCGTCGTGTTTCCACACAATTTCTCGTTTTCCCAATTTCCACTCGTGTTGATATAACTGTATATCAACACGGAAAATGTTTTATATTTGTTAAATATGCGAAAGCGTCAGCGTCAGGTAGCGCAGACGATAGTCTGGCACGGGTAATACCGAATATTCTCAATTGAGAACATATGGGTAAGAGGGTCTAGATGGGGTGGTGCCCAAAACAGTAAACATTTGATTTTTTAGTAATTTAAAGGTAGGTTACAGTCCCTTCTGCGCATGCGCGGGCTTTGTTTACGTTTTTTGTTTTGATCCACATTAATTATATAAGATGAAGTATATGACGAGTTCAAAGTAACATTCCACATAATTTGTGACCGAGGAGTGCAATGTTTAACAATACTTCGCTTCATTTCTTGTACATTTCTACACTGGAAATTTTTGTACACAATAACACAATCTTATACTGTAACTGTTTGACTGTAAACATCGTGAATAAAAAGGCCGCTTTGAACGTTGTGTGACTTGCTATATCAACAGCTGGGGCGGCGAACCGAAATCCCGAAGGTGTGAGTTCGAATAATTTGTGTTTACCTTTGGAGTGTCTCATCATGAAAATATTTAATGCGGTATCAATCCCTCGAAACATGTTGCCAGTGTTGTTGTTGTCATTATGACAGAAGCGCTTGGCCTTGGGGAAAGCTTTTCGCTTGACGAAATTCGAAACAAGTGTGATTGAGAATGTGGTTGCAGTTCCTGTCTTCGTGGCAAAGCCAAGGGCGAAATTTTTGACCGTGCAAAAGATGGATATACAGCTTTATTTGTTCAAGCTCGTGCGCGCTATGGAGATGATTTCGTTATAAACAACAAAAGAGTTCAATAGATTGACAGTGACGAGAGTACGAGACGCTAAGATTATATTCAACTTTTCAGTTGTGTTATAAATATGTATGTTTTGAAATTATGAACTGGAAGTATGAATTCATTGATATTACTCTCATATTGACACTAAATGATGATATTCTTGTGACACTGAATGATCTAATAGTAATATTAGCTATCGTGTTCACACTGTTTTTAACAAGGGAATTTCGGTATGGAATTGTCTTGATGAAGAAATTAAAAATCAAAAATCGTATTTTTCCTTTAAGAAAAAAGCAAAATTAAAATACTTGTTAATATAAATATTGTTAGCTAAAACATGTATTATATACTCTCTCCTCCGCAGAGGCTTTATAATTGGCTATGCCGCCTGCGCTCCTTCGCCCAGCGGCTACGCTCGTGTTTCAAGATCCGCCATGTAAAGTGTAGTGAAATGTATCTCATCGTAATACTAAATCCTAAGAAAACTAAAGCCTCTGCGGAGGAGAGAGTATCATATATATTGAACCAATTTAGATTCATGTACTTTATTTTAATCAAAACAATATAGGGGCCTTATATCAAAAGGATTTGGAAGGATCCAACAGGATTTCAAAAGGTCCCTTGCTTATTTATATTATTGTATTTTAACTATATATCCATTGTAAATATTTTTGTGGGCAAATATATTCTATTCTAATCAATTCTGGACAGAGAACAATTGCTAAATATATGCTCTTCAAGACAGAGGACAATTGCTAAATATATGCTGTTTCGCTGTATATCAGAGCTCATCAGAATGCTCAGGAAACACTGATGAAATTTTTATTTACATCAACGAATCAGTCTTTCTTTTTCTTAACAGATTTATTGGGTTATATGATAATACAAATAATTTATAAACAATTATTATTAAAACACATATATCCAATTAAGGGATAGGCATGAATATGACTCAAGGGCTTGTGCTCCCCCCCCCCCTGAAAGTACTGAATATACTAAATATAATTACAGTTTGTGACATGAATTCAGGTAAGCACCATTCACATAAGAACCTGTTTAGGCTAACTTGGAAAAAATCTAGGTTCTTAGGGTTTTACTGTCTATAGTCTAGGGTTTTACTGTGTTGTCTGATTTCATGTCACAAAACAGGCCATGGGCATGGCAGCTTGTTCTGACAATATATATATGGGATGGTGCCACTCTTTGTGACACAAGATTAGGCAATCATAGTACAATATGAAGTGGCTTGTGTTTCAGATTGCTTTGTGTAGGAGGCAATCCATCTAGGAGAAAGAAAGCTCGGATTTCAAACCCCCAGATCCCACCTTGGACAATACATGTAGTGAATACATGATCATTAGAGCTTGGAAATTAGGTTAAATTCTTAAAGAAAAGCGACTCATTTTTGGTATTCGAGGTATAATTTACATGTATATACATATATATAAATTGCGCACAAATTATCTAACTAATAGCTATGCCGCGGTAAAGCTATACTGTAAAGCTGCTGACACTTTATTTATCTCAATGACATTTTCAGTGTTCTGGATCATTTTCATTACTTTGACTTTGTGAAGAGTTTATTTTCTTTGATTTATATACATTTTTAGATTTGATTTGTCTTCATGTGATAAAATAAAAACCTGAATTGCTAGCCTAAACAAATTCTTATTTAGGGTGTCTAAATAAAAAAATTTAGCCTGACAGGTTCTTAAATTGTAGGTTCTTATATGCAAGCTTTTAGTCACAATTAGGGTGAAAAAATATACTAGTAATTATTAATTGAGTTTGTTTACATCATATAAGTTTCTGTGATCAAAATATTTTATAAACTAAATGTCTTAGTCGGTGTTTATATGGAGGCGAGCCAGCCCGGTTACCTGAGCTAATTTAATTTAATTTTTAAACGTCAATTTTTAAACCTTACACCAAAGTGTGTTTAGTTATCAAACTACGAATCAAATTTTATAATCGCCGACTTTTTAACAGCTATCAGCACAGAAAAATTCTTACTTTTGCTGAATTAACGTCGGCAAAAATTTGCCGGCCTGGGAGGTTGATAGGTCGGCATTTAGGTCGGCATTGCCGAATGCTGTAAGGGCTGTAAGCTGCTTTGATTAAGATATACTTTGATCAGAGAAACTTTTTATGTGTTTCTATTAAGTGAGCACAATTTGTCCATGAGAAGACAGTCAAAGACAGTAAAGCACGGTCAAGTAGATTAATTTATATCATTTATCATTCTGACAATAAACACTATATAAACAGCCATCCAAAACATCTTGACTCCAAATTGCTCATTAACACTTTTTCATTGACAACTCCTACTCACGAGTATCATATCTTTAGGCCTTAATTATATGGGTTTCAGTTTGTAAATAAAAGAGATAGAACAGTTCGTATGTAACTATAGTGTATTATAATATTATTAGAATTTAAAATAGTAAATAAAGAGAATTTTATAGTCATTAAAACCTCGATTGATGGGCTTCAACAAGCGATTTCACTGAAGTGTCCACAGTGAAGGCCAGTGAAGGAAGTCGGAATAGCAGCTATATGTTGGGTGAAATGTCCAATCCTTCTTGGATTCTTTTCTTGAAAACCTTTAGTAGAAGCTTGAGGATCAGAGGATGTAGGTATATCATGGGGAAACGCAGACAGAAATGGCACGCTCTCCATCGAGGAAAACAATAAAATATAGATACACTTTGATACACTTTGTAAGCATCCCTGCTGGCGTGGTATTCTTTCCTACTCGTCATGTTGCCTCAAAAACTCGTTATTTGAAGGATTGTCGCTCAAAAAAGCTCAATATATTTTGGAAACTTCTAGCTTCACTCCTTCGCTTGCGAAAAAAACAACGCGCGTGTTATTACCAGAAATGAGACTGGACCGAGTATAAACCGAGATGCCCAACTTCCGGTGGAGTCCCCAGGCAAAAACAATCACAGACATGCGCAGAAGGGACTGTAACCTACCTTTAACAGTAACAGTAAAAAATTTCACATAATAGTAAAATTTTGCTAATTTCACGAAGACGTAAAAAAGCACTTAATTATATGTAGGAAGCAACTGCACAGTCTCTAAGACCATCAAAGACATATTTTGCATATTTTGTAATTGGCACACCAGGCCCATATGCACATGTGCTGGCCTGCATGAAGGCAAAGATGCAGGTGCTGGGCAAGGTGACAAGTAATGTAAAAGCTATAAAGATCTGTAAGACCTGTAAACACACTCTGACATCGCTTTAATATAGTTTCGTATTTTTTTGTCTGAAATTTAGTAGTTTAAAGCCCTTTTTGAAATGCATTAGACTTTTTATAGTAATTACAACACTTAACTGCGAAGTCTTCCATGACAGTAAACAACAAAATATTTAGCGTTTCAACATTAAACACTATAGAATATGGGCCGTCAACACTTAACATTAAACCCCATCTAGACCCTCGGGTAATACCCGTTGAGGTGTATGCTAAACGGGTGATTTAACAACGGTAACCCTTCAGCCAAGGCTTCTTTTCAAGGGGCCGTTTTATTAATTATTTACAAATTAACTTTTCAAACTACAAACTAATCTAGGTATATACAAATACAATGAAAATAACGTCAAATACATGCACTCTAGTTAAATTTTAAGAACGAATCCTTATTCTCGTTAAAAAGAGGAATTAGAGCAGATTTCAAACAACGTCATTCAATTCATAAAAATATTTATCAAGCAAAATTTTAAAACGACCGTTTTAAAATTGCTCATTGGCCTTAGTTAAGTCATCTGGTAAATTATTCCAGGCGACAGCGCCCCGGTACGAGAAACTTTTTTTTCATAAAGTTTCCAATTGGTTTGCCTAATGCGAGCTTGCATCTATTGCTTCTCATATTGTATGTACTATTCTCACAGAATTTAAACAAATTATTAATGTATTCCGGCGCAGTACGGAGGATAGCCTTGAATGTCATTAGAATTTCCCTTTTTTGCAGGGTAAATTCAATCGGAATCCATTTTAAACTTTTAAAGATATCTTTGGTTCTTATTTCATAATTAGAGCTAGTTATAATACGTGCTGCCCTTTTTTGCATTTTGTAAATTTTTTCGGTGTTTGTACGATTATCTCCGTCATACCAAACGTTTGAGCAATATGTAAAATATGGAATTACTACGGTATTGTACATACGAATTAATTCACTTTGTGAAACAAAGGCCTTTGCTCTTCTCAAGAGAGCTATAGCACTTGAAAGCTTCTTGCATTGCGCATCAATATGTTCTTTCCAATTTAATTCCTGATCAATTATAACGCCTATTATAACATGAACAAGTTAAAGTCGAACACAACTGTTCTAGTATAAGTTCTCACATGTGTTCCCTGTCCGTGGGCGCATATAATTGTCCAGCGGCCACACACACTACAGTCACTACATTTACCATGAATGATTTTAATTCTAATAAAAAGACTATAACTAAAACTTTGATTTAAAGCTAGTTTCAAGTGATGGGCATACCGGCCCTGATTTTTAAGCTATACCTCAAAGAAGATGGGTCATTTCAATTTTCAACATAAACATTGAAATATGGGTATATTAACAGTTCTGTCACACGTGTCGTTTGACATTAGCAGAACCATTTTAATGAAATTATAATTCACAAAGTTCACATTTTCACATAATAATTCGCGTCCCGTTGCCAAATCGCGTCTGGTCTGTATAGGCCATAAGGGATTGCAAAAAATAAACAAAGGGATGCCTCCGCGCGCTGATTGGCCGAGCCTGACAAGCGTGATACACCGTATTGGCTCACGGTGTGACTAACGCGTGACTCACGCATTGCAACGAGAATGAAATAGCATAATAGTAGAAATACATGCATGCAGAAATCCCTCGCCCTGCCAATAAAATCATGGTAACACGATAATTTTATTCTTTATATTTTTAAAATTAAGAATCTCCCTGAAGGGTATCACTTTTAATTACAAAGTTATCAATTTCCCAAATATATATGTAGATAGATAGATAGATAGATAGATAGATAGATAGATAGATAGATAGATAGATAGATAGATAGATAGATAGATAGATAGATAGATAGATAGATAGAAAGATAGATAGATAGATAGATAGATAGATAGATAGATAGATAGATAGATAGATAGATAGATAGATAGATAGAAGATAGATAGAAAACTTTTTTTACACACGCTACCCTGTCAACCGAAGCTGATTTCCACAGGGGGTGTGTAAGAAGAAAATTACAATATAGTAGAAAGGCAATTACAGTAGTATAAACGTACTTACATGAATAGTTATTTACAAATAGTAGAAATAGTATTAAGTAGTACAAATTAAATAGTAGAAAGAGTAGAATAGTTATTTACAAATAATAGAACTAGTTACGTTTTTTGTTTAGAAAATGTGAGCAGCAATCTTCTTTTGAAAGCATGCATGATATGGATTTGCTTTCCCTAATTTTATTTGGGATAGAGTTCCAAGTTTAGCATCATCATACACGAAACTATTTTTCATGCCATTGGTGCGTGGTTGTGGCAGACAAAGACCACTTGAAAGATTTCGAAGTTTATAATTTGTTTTTTCACCTTTATAAATGAATTGGTTTGTGAGAGACTCGGGGCCTATTTTATTTAGAGTTTTGTACATCATTATTTCTTGCTTTTTCCTTTTTTCTGATGATATCAAGTGGCTCCCAGCCCAATACCCATAAAGCAGTAGAATGATCTACATCATTGCTCATATTTGAAATAATTCGAGCAGCTCTGTTATGGAGCTCTTGTATGGTCGTTTAGATTGTATTTCCCCAAATACATCTCAAACTTCAGAACAATAATATAGAAGTAGCTAGGGACGTACGATGGCATTGTATATGGAGATAAGTGTGTCTCTTTCAGCAATGAACGGTTTGACAAGACGTCGAGCTGAGATTCCTAATGTTATTAACTTATTTTTTTTCAAATATTTTCAGTATTAGGCTTCCAAGATAAATGCTGGTCAATTGTTGTTCTTAGAGTTTTGGATTTATTAACTTGTTACGTTGGATTTGTATGTTTTCAATTAAAATATTTTGTCGAAAATTAGAAGCATGCAATTCTTGTCATTTGTGGAGAGCCAGTCAACATAGAGTCTGTTTTGCTACATTCAAACTGATTTTTTTGGCCATTAACCAATTCCTGAGGTTTTCTAGATCAGAATTTACTGCAATCTCGATATCAGCTATATGGTGTGTCTAGAGGCTGTGAGGTTTGTGTCATTAGTGAATAGCCGGGGCCTTGTATTTTTAAGACACTCGGGTAAGTAGTTGATATACAACAAGAACAGCAATGGTCCCAAAATAGAACCTTATTGAATCAAATGTTCAGATGAAACAAAACTATCAGTTTACAATTTTGATGTCGATTTGAAAGATATGATTTTAATAAGTCAAGAGCTTGACCTTTTATTCCATAACATTCATGCAGCTTTGTCAGCAGAATGTCATTGTTAACAGTATCAAATGCTTTTAAGTCTATAAAAACTACGAGGTTAAACTTTTTATCTATTTTCACATACCACTCATTAGTACAGTAGGAGTCTAAAAGAGCCGTTGTTGCAGAGTGCGGAGATTTTCGGAAACCAAATTGGGCACTACTTATAGCAGTCCAAATTCAGTTAATTTAAATAGCTGTAAAGTTGATTGTATAAGATTCGTTCCATTATTTTGCCATTGTTGGTATAACTGAAATGGGCCTATAATTTCCAGGTATATTTCGATGGCCACTTTTGTAGAGAGGTATAACTCTTGCCATTTTCCATTCATCAGGAAAGGAGGATAGAGTAATAGCCTGATTAAAAATATATATCAATGAATCTGTATTAAGTAGTGCGGCTAGCTTGAACTCAATAATTCTACACGATATTTTGTCAATGCCAGTTGTCTTGTTGCTAGATAATCCACTCAGTAACTGGTAGAGATTATGTACCTTCGTAGGTTGGAATGCAGCAATTTCCGATGGAGCATTTTTGACATAAGTCTCAAAATTTCAACTTGACATGTGAATTTGACAACTCGCTAGGTCTAGGCCGATATTTGAGAAATAGCTAGAGCACTCTGCAATGTCTTTTGGATTGTTTAAAATATTTTCTCCTAATTTGAGTTCATTTACTTTTGCCCAATGATTGTTTTGTTTGCCCAGCAAGTTATTAATCGTCTTCCATGCTTTAATTCCTTGGATTACATTTTTGATCAACAATTTTTAATTTGAGGCATAATAATTCGTTTTAGCATTTCTTAGTTCAATATTGACTTGATTTCTAACTTTTTTGTGGTGTGACCAATCAGTCTCTAGCTTGGTGATAATTGCTTTTCTTTTTAGTTTGTCTCTCGTGTTTATGAGACCTTTAATTTTGTTTGTTATCCAAGGCACTTTACCAGACTTAGATTTTTGGTGTTGTATTGGAGCATGTTTGCTTAGAACTTCTAGAAAAAGTTCTTTCCATTTTCCCCACAGAGTGTTTGGATCATCACCGAAAAGGTATATATATGTAGGCTATTCTAAATGTTGATTGAGAAGTTCATCTACAAAATTCTTCTCATTAAAATTTTTCATATTTCTAATTTCAGCAAAATCATTAGACTTTTGAAAAACTCTAATTTTTCTGATTGCATAAACTAAACTGTGGTCACTAATTCCAGTGTGCACAACACCAGAGTGTGAAATTTTCTCAGGTGTATTAGTAATACATGGTCAATAAGGCTAGATGTTGTCATAGTAACCGAAGTTATAATTGGTTCATTTATCAACTGGGATAATTGATATAATTCAGATCATATAATGAGTTTAGTTTGTTCGTTGGCATATTGAAAATAGTTTTTTCTTCTAACAACTTGCAATTTAGGTCACCTAAGATGTACATTTTCTTTATTTTCATCATCAATTTTTTCAATAAGTTTTTCCAAATTGTCAAAAAATTCCGCATTTGCATTTGGCGGTAAATTTTAGTGACAATAAATTATTTACTTTGTGGTTTTGTAATTTCCAAGCAAACAGCCTCCAAATCAGCGGGAATAAGATTAGTAAAAAAGGCCATCAAATTTAGATTAGTTTCAGATAAAGATTAGATTAGGGTTAGATTAAGATTATGTTTGGCTAGGGTTAGGGCTAAGGTTAGGGTTAGAACTCAACATGTATCGCGAATTTGTTGTATTGATAATTTCGGACGTGTTTAACAATTTACTCATATATATAGTAAATTCAAAGGTCGATGATTCAAAGGTCGGATTTATAATTGATGGAGCTACGATAGTTTATACAAACTCCACCTCCATTGCGGGATCGATCTTTTCTAACAACCTCTGAACAAATGTGATACGTTTCCAACCTGTTTCCGGATCAGCCGGGGCGCCCGCCCGCGCGGTCTCACAAGTCACCTAGAAACTAGTCGACAGCGAGTAACAGCTACACTGTAGCTGTAGCTCCGGGAAAAAATGCTGACTAAGTGTTATACAGTACAGGGTTTTGAGCTCCGAGAAAAATGCTGAATAAGTGTTATATAGCTGCAGGTATCAGTTCTATTCGCATTATTTAATATTCGTTTTATTAAAACTTTTTGCGAATTAAACGTAGCTCGCAATTTTCATGTGTGACTCGCATGTTTTGGTGTCTCGATAAAGCATTGCAATAGACCTTATTCATAAATCGTGATGAGGCCTCGTATCCTAGGAAACGGGGGAAAACGCGGGAAAATTGACAAAATGTTTTTTTTTGCTGTCGGCTATGGCAGCTTTTTTTTGTGAATATTACGGCTTTTTTCGAAAAATATATTTATAAAACTGATCATGAAAGTTGAAAAAATACTACTGAAAAAATATAACATGATATTTAAAGCAAAAGATGATGAAGTCAGTCGAAAAAGGAAACCTTGACTTTGTATTTATATTGCCAAGTTTGTATGGGCAAAACAAACAACCAACAAGGCTACAAAACATCTATACCACACCAAAATCGTAAGAAATACGAAACTATTGTTGAAGAAATAGGATTACAACTCACTCAGGTAATGTAGCCTTCATTTTTTAAACTTGTAAGCTGCTTGCAGAATGTTTATATCGAACCACAGCCATAGTTCATATTAAAATTTTTCCATACGAATCAATAACATTTGACGTTCTCTTGTGATTTTTGACCTGTTATTTTCTTTCATATTTATGTCAAATTCGAAAAATTATACTTCCATTCCATAGTTGTCTTGATTCTTTACGGAATAACCTTTATATTGACGTTAAAATCTCAGTAAAATGCTGTTTTTCGCTTCTGGATAAACACCATCGCTACGTTGTAATTTTTTCCACACAAAAACGGGAGAAAAACCGGTCGCTTTTATAATATACTCGTTTACCGCTTTCGTTGTGGGCACAAAGTCTTAAAATACACAAAAATATCGTTATAAATCGCAAAAAGCAACAAGAAACAAGCCGTTAAAGTCGACACAATAGCATCTGAATTTGGATTGTCAAGCAGTTTTCGCTTGTTTTCCCGCGTTTTGTTCCCGTATCCTAGGATACGAGGCCTCGTCACGATTTATGAATAAGGTCTATACTGAATGTATAATTATAGGTAAGTTGTAAAACATGGAATCTGAAATCTTGGAATCTTATCATAACCGAAAATATGTTATCAAGATATTATTATTATACTTAACTTGCTGTCCGCCTGATAAAATTTAAATGCTCGACAAATCGCGTTGTTCGAAGCCGGTTATGAAAAACTCACTTTTAACTGGCTTGGTGTTGAAGTACACACAAGGCACACCGAGGTCACTTGCTCCCTTTAAATAATTCCGTCGCTTTGCTATATTTTACGTGTCTGTGTTTAAACATTATATATAAGTACTCTTGCAGCTTTTATCTCCTTTACTTGTATTGTATAGCACTCTCCCACAGAAAATGATTAAAAAGCATCCGACAGATCGACCGTGGATTACTAATACGATAAAACTGTGGATTTCTAGACGCCAATGTGTATTCCAACAACAAGGAAAAAATTCTAAAGACTATAGTTTTTGGAGGAATAAGGTTCAACGTGCGATCCAGTCAGCAAAATCCAATTACTTTCATAGTAAGGTAGCAGATGTTGAAAGAGATTAAAAAACTATTAGGTCAAAATATCCGACAGGAATGGTATCATCAGTTCCTTGATAACAACATGGATATAGAATCCCTAGCTAATAAAGTGAATGACTTCTTTGTTAGTCTTACAGATCACTTTGCCCCTCTGAGCCAACCAACTCCACCTATGCAAATCCCGGAAGAATTCTTGGTTACGGAAAGTGAGGTGTTTAAAGCATTAGCATCACTGCAAATTAGTAAGGCGATTGGCCCTGATAATATCCCGAATAGAATCCTGAAAGAGTTTGCTCCTGAACTGGCTCCAGTCATTCGTAATATTTAAAACCAGTCAATGAAAGAAGCGAATATCCCATCACCACTTAAGTCATCTATCGTAATTCCAGTTCCGAAGATATCACCTCCTCAAACAATTGAAAATGATCTCCGCCCAATCTCGCTTACTTCTTGAATGGCAAAAGTTATGGAAGGCTTTACTTGCACTAGGCTATTAAAGGACTTGGAAGGAAAAATCGACCCTCGCCAATATGCCCGCTAAGGGCACTCAACAACAGATGCCCTTCTCTACATGATGCAAACAATTCTTGAGGCATTGGACGGGGGCGAAGCTGGTGCTCGTATCTTCTTTGCAGACTTCTCAAAAGGTTTTGACGTAATTGACCACTCTATTTTAATACAAGAACTGTATAAGCTCCAGGTTCACCCTGCCTTGCTGACCTGGATCTCAGCCTTTTTATTCAACCGTAGGCATGCAGGCGGTTAGAATTGGTAGTGTCCTTTCTCAATGGCAAACTCTGAAGGGAGGAATACCCCAAGGGACTAAACTCGGAGTGGTACTTTTTATGGTCATGACAAATAGCTTACTGGCTAATTGGCATCTCCGTACAAAATTCGTGGATGATACTTCAGCCCTCGAGATTATTCCTAGGAACTCTCATCAGCCTCCTTAATTTTGCAGTCTCTGATATACATGAATTTGCTAATGAACATAACATGAAGCTCAATCCTAAGAAGTGTAAGGAAATGCTTATAAACTTCCTACATAACCCCAATTTCTTACTCAGACCAATCCAAATTGGTAACAATATTATTGAGCGTGTGACAACGTATAAATCTTTGGGTGCCATTTTGAGTAGCGACCTAAAATGGAATCCCCATATCGAATACATTGTTAAGAAGGCTAACAAAAAACTATACCCTTTAAGAGTCCTGCGAAGAGCTGGGGTTGACCAAAAGAATTTACTGAAAGTGTACCTGTGCCCAGTAAGACCGGTACTTGAGTACGCCGTCCCTATTTGGCAAAACATTCCGGATTATCTATCGAAGGAAATTGAGTCGGTCCAAAAACGAGCACTAAAGATAATTTTCTCGGAGAGCGAGTCATATGCGGAGGCCCTGAATTTTGCACAACTACCAACTTTAACCACAAGAAGAGTGCAAATATGTCAGAAATACATGGTCAGAATGAGGCGAGAAATCCATCCCTTATTGCCGCCAATCCCTGTTGTTCCTGACCATGACATTAATTTGAGACAGAACACTGATCGATTTTATCTATTTAATAATGTTACTGATTGCAGAACAATTAAAGCTCAATCCTTTCTTACATTTAAATACTCTTAATATGTTGTTCGTGACCATGACATTAATTTGAGACAGAACACTGATCGATTTTATCTATTTAATAATGTTACTGATTGCAGAACAATTAAAGCTCAATCCTTTTTTACATTTAAATACTCTTAATATGTTAAGATTTTTTTAATATATATGAAAATTGTAAATAATTATGCATGCACTATTTACTATTTTGGTAAATGCCTAATGATTTTAACTCTTGTAAATAGCCTAGATTCTAAAGCATATCCATGTACTATTTTATAACATATTCTTATCTATTGTAAAGTACTGGTTAATTCAGTTGTTTCTGTAACTGAAAGAGAGTCCTAATAAACTATTATTATTATTATTAAAACAGCAAGTAAAACTCCCACTTTTAGCTTTTTAGAACAAAAAATGACTTTGGAAGGTCAAACAGGTATACAAATATAGACAATAAGGGACCGTTCATTATTTACACCCGGGGTTGGTACCGAAGAGATATGGGTTGGGTAATCAAGTTTTTGACTAGCTCATGGGTTGGGTAAAAAAATTTGTGGCTGTCTGTCAGCTATAAAATAAAACCGAAATTACC
>CACRXK020012686.1:0-14821 GCA_902702795.2 Paramuricea clavata
TTCATTAATATTGTAAACAATTTCTGGACACTATCGAAAGAACTCCTCGACACTAATAGCAACCACAAGCTACTTAACGATGAAAGACGAATATTTCCGCGAGCTATTCGGTTTTACGTTGCTGTACAAACAAAAAATTGTTTAGAAGACAAAAGAATTCAATTTGCTTTTGTTGAAGCAAAAAGAAGTCCGGGAGCTTTCGAGATCGACTATCATAGACCAGATTCAGATCATATAGTCATAAACTTGAATGCTATTGAAATTAATATATATTGTATAAAATAACTTTTTTGTAAATTACATATTAAATGACCAATTCCATAAGGTTCCAATCATTGTGTTTTTATTACTTCGCGATGGCCGATTTTACATTCAAAAATGTTTTGGACAAAGTTATGTCGATTTTACCCTGATTCTGACATTTACGCAATTAAAATCCTTCAACTTTTGATGAGAGTTGATGAGAGTTTTCGCCATCCGCGCGGTAATATCCAGTCCGGCAACTCTCATATACAACTCTCATGCAAATCTTGTTCTCGTTTGACTGGGACATGAGAGTTGAGAAAACTCTTGCACAAACCCTCGCTTCTCAGCTCTCATCAACTCTTACTCTCATTTGACCAGGGCTTAAGCGATTGGAAACGGGAAAAGGTGTCGAGTTCTTAAAAGCTCTGATCAACTGAGGACGAGGGTTTACAAGACACTTTCATCAACTTTGTCTTTGAGTTGGTTCAAATTTTGAGCAGAGCCGTCTGCTCATTTGACGGTTTCGCGCGGCAATATAAAGTTAAATTAAACTCTTATAAACTTTCATCCTTGTTTGACCATGGTTAAGACTAGATTTGGTTTCTAGTTTGTGAAATTATCCCGTCAAAATCTGGGCATTTCTCACAAGTCTATACATTTGCTATTCAATTGCCGAGGCACAAAATGACTGCACACGATTAGCGGCATACGCCAATTATGTTAATTAACCATAATTGCATTACCCATTAACTAATTAGTAATTAGACAGATATATTTGTCCATCAAATTGGATATATTGGAGCATCTACGTAATATGTCTTATATTTTAAAATCTTTTGTCCTGTGCGTCGTGTGTTGCAAAATATCTCACGTGTGGTTTTGCCGAGTTTTGGTAAAACGTATAATTTAATTTGATATGATACTTTTTGTCTGTGTTGGTGTTATGTACTCAGGTGAATATGACTGATGTTTGTGATGTTACTCTGAGTGTGCATCCACACCGGGTAAGCTGAAAAGTTTGCCTGACCACCGTGGGAATCGAACTCGCAACCTTTGGGATACTAGTCCATGGTATACACAAACAACGTATAACTTAGTTCGAAAGTTTGGCAAGTTAGAATGTTAACAACATGAAATAAAACTACTCATGAAAAAATAATTTAAAGAAATAACGGTAACCGCATTAGTATTAGCTACAGTTAAATATTTGGAAAAACCTTTGTCTTCTAGATTGAAAAACAGGACAGACTGGAAGTCTGATTAAAAAAGGAAGTTTTCAATTGTGTGGTAATTAAAAGGCCCCAGCCATATAATAGAGGCACACTTAAGCACATAAATATCGTGCGAATAGCCGTAACTGGTTATTAGACAATAAGATTAGGAAATTAGGGGTTTTTATTACATGAGAAATTTTCAGCCCGTAATCCGAGATAGATATTTCAATTCAGCCCACTGCCCGGCCACTGTCACTGTTAAGCAGAAATGTGGAAAGATAAAACACGCGTTTTCTACGGGGCAGCACACACAATGCATGAATTTTTGTGTTAACGACATTCACAATGACACTCACAATTGATATCTTATGAATTTCAACGTTTCCCTTGTCTGAGGCCTCGCCTATCCTGTCAACATTCCTTGGAGTGAGAACCGAGCCGAACAGTACCCGGAAAAAACATATATATACTTTCTCCAGCAATATTGTTTCTGTAACTTGTAGCACAGCTTTTGGTAGAGACTCATGTATGTTATGTAATGTACAAACGCCGTATTCGCAGTAAATATGAGAACTTGACCCACATTTAAATCCGTGGACGTTTTCTAACTTAAAGCCCACAAAGATGAAAGTTGACGAGAGTTTCAACCGTCGCTCGCGTTTTGACCGCCAAACTCGTATCGCCGGCTCTCAAGCACTCGTCGACATTGAACTGGTTCGAACTTTCATCAACTCTCATGCCGACTCTCATCGATTCGATCTCATCGATTTTGTCTTTGAACTGATTCAAATTTTAGTGAGAGTTGATGAGAGTTTTCGCCACGCGCGCGGTAATATCCAGTCAATTGTCATCAACTCTCATGCAACTCCCGTTCTCGTTTGACCGGGGCATGAAAGTTGAGACTGACTCTCAGACAAACTCTCGCTTCTCAACTCTTATCACTAACTCTCATGCAACTCTTGTTCTCGTTTGACTGGGATATGAGAGTTGAGACTGACTCTCATACAAACTCTCGCTTCTCAACTCTCATGCAACTCTTGTCAGTTCTCGTTTGACCGGGGTATGAGAGTTGAGAAAACTCTCATGCAAACTCTTGCTTTTCAACTCTCATCACTAACTCTCATGCAACTCTTGTTCTCGTTTGACTGGGACATGAGAGTTGAGACTGACTCTCATACAAACTCTCGCTTCTCAACTCTCATGCAACTCTTGTAGTTTCGTTTGACCGGGGTATGAGAGTTGAGAAAACTCTCATGCAAACTCTCGCTTTTTAACTCTCATCACTAACTCTCATGCAACTCAATCTTGTTCTCGCCGTTTGATCGGGGCATGACTCATGAGAGTTGAGAAAACTCTTATACAACTCGCTTCTAAACTCTCATCAACTCTCATCCCCGTTTGTGAGAATGAAAAAATATCAGAAAAGTGAAAAATAGCCGATGCTGTCGAATTTTCTATTAATACTTTTTCAATGTCGTTGGAGCCCTCACTTTTCATCGTCGAATCTTACAATGAACAATTAATGAAATCATTTACTCCGTAATCTTACTCACTTGTCAAAACATAAGAATCTCCAGCCGGGACATGAATTGGATTTCATATTTTTGTTAAAAATCATAAAAAATGTACATACCTAAATGGTCAAGGTATCCTTACAGCTGGGCATAGCGAATCTTCTTTGGTCTGGAGCATGTATAATCCTGTATTGAAATGTAAGAATGTTCAAATCTCGAATCCCGCTCTGTTGAACTCTGGACAAATTCCGTACTCGTACTGCCGTCAGATTTGCAAGGCGGACAAATTTGAGGACAGTTAACCCCACAAATCCCCGTGTGAACAGACAAACGGTGTGTACGGTTCCGAAATCGGTCTGGCCTCGTGTCAACAAAGTCAAAGATCTAAAATATGTCCAAAAATATTATGAAAAACATCCAACCTTGTAACTACGTGTGTACTCTAACGGCAACAAAGTTTATCAATTCAATAAACCATAAGGAACAATTAAGATACGAATCAGATAACCACAAAACAACTTTCTTCAATTCTACAATTCTGCTTTTCGTAACGATATTTCGGAATGCTATGGTCGATCAGTGAAACGTTTAACCTAAGCAAACATCTCATACCGTTAACGTTGACATATTTAGTGAGGCATTGTTGACACTACGAGTACATGAATTCTAATTTCATTTCGTTTCACATGGGAAAAGTTGGAAAACAATGATCCTGGTCTATTTTAAGCAAGCTCGAGTGCTCTCACGTGACGTCATTAAGTCACTTCATTAATACGAAATTAGTTCTGTACAGTCATTATACAAAATTAATACGTTTCGAGACAAGTAAAATTACTTATGATCTAAACCAATTAACTAAAAAACTTATACTGGATTACTCTATCAGTTCTGAATTGTTCTTCCTTGAGGTCTGGTGTGAGTGATCCCTTATTGATCCAGTGTGAAGCCTTCTAATCCGAAAGAGATACGTTAGAATTGAGTGAGTGAACTTTGTTTAAGGCTGCACAGAGGCCTGTCAGTCATCCAAATTAGGGTGATTCATGGTAGACTGGTAGTCGAGTCCCTACGAACGAAAACTTGATAAGAAATTATTATTTACAATTTTTTTCAATTGTATTGAATTCAATTTCAGTTGTATTGAATTCTATACCACATGCTTCATTATATTCGAGACTATTTTTAGTTGAACAGAAACTATTTACAGACTCCTACAGTAATCAAATTGGAGTGAATGATAGACGAGTATATATCAACTGGTGTGTCAATTGGCACCAGATTTACCAAATGAGCTGAGTCAGATTGTCGTTGAATCAGTTTGTGGTAATCTTCAATACATATGACAAATCTATAAGATTTTAAAAGTTTTTGCTTCCTTACACAAACGCTACGATGCAAAATGCTGCCAAAATGAGTTATACTAATCATGCTGAAGAAAAATTTCTACGGACAGAACATTTTCCGAAAATATCATTGTCAAAAGTTGAAAATTTTCAACTTCAAAATTTTTTAAGCGCAATATATTTTGCTCCTGGTAATTAAAAATTCAATTCAATAGACCTTTCCCCTTTTAACCAAAATTTTGATCTAGGCAGGTCTAGACAAATATGTCATCACAGCTTGAAAGAGCATCACAAAATTAGTAATATTCCAAAGTTTCGTTGCGAAATGTTGTAAAATGCGGATAATATAGCCTTGCGAAGTTTGCCGTTTTTCAGTCATTTTGCATTACAAGTGGGAAATTGGTAATCAGATGATCAAACTGATTATCAATTTCGCGTGCGTAATACAAAATTACTGAAAAACGGCAAACTTCGCAACGCTATATTATCCGCATTTTACAACATTTTGGAACAAAACTTTGGAATATTACTAATTTTGTGATGCTCTTTCAAGCTGTGATGAAATTTTTGTCTAGATCGAAATTTTAGTTATAAGGGGAAAGGTCCATTGTGTTTTCTCACTCTTGTGTTCAACGTAGTGCTTATAGCATTCAAATTATAACAATAAGGTTAATTTTCATAATTTCTATGTCTCCTTTTTTTTATACACCCTGTATTACAGGAGGAATAACTGTATCAATTCTAACCTGTTCTCTACAGGGCCTTTTTTAAGGATTTTCCCGTGGGGGGGCATTTTTTGAAAAGGGACCTTTCTGTGAGATAATATATTACAGGGAGATAGCAATGGCTGAAGGCCACGTGTGCGCCGAACATACCATGCACGCATGAATGAGGGGGGGTGTACTCCCCCAGAAAATTTTTGAAATTTGAAGCACGGAAATGCCAATTCCTGCATTCTGAGCATCCAAATGCGCTCCAAAATGTATACTAACTATACTTGTATTTGAAATAAAAGAAGGAAACAACCCACAAAAAGTAAAAAAAAATATTAATCTATATCTATATATCTAACAGTTTTACCCGGCCTTTTCCATAATTTATCATTACTTATTAGAGGAGGATCCCAATGGTCACGTGTGTGGGGGTGTACTCCCCGGAAAATTTTTGAAATTTGAAACACGGAAATGCCATTTCCTGCATTCTGAGCATCCAAATTTGCTCTAAAATTTATGCTAACTATACTTGTATTTGAAATAAAAGAAGGAAAAAATGCACAAAAAGTAAAAAAGAATATTAACCGTAATTTATCATTATACTTATTAGAGGGGTATACCAGTGGCCGAAGGCCACTTGTGTGGGGGCATAATCTCCAGAAAATTTTTCAAATTTGAAACCTGGAAATGCTCTTTCCTGCATTCTGAGCAACCAAAAAATAAAAAATTATTAACAATAATTTATCATTACTTAGTGGTAGAAAAACGTAACAATTTAGATCGATTTTGTTAATTAAACAAGGACAAAGGATAAAGCCTTAAACTTACTTTCCGTTTATTTATTTGTTATTCTTCGCTGTTTTGTTGGTATAAATTTAGGAAAAAGGGACTTTTCCTGGGGGGGCAAAATGTGATTTCGTGGGGGGGCACAAGGGGGGACTGGGGGGCAAATGCCCCCCAGCTTATATGTTAAAAAAGGCCCTGGTTCTCTACTAAGTGGTCCAGTGGTCTGCAGCGTTACTATACTAAGAAACCATGGGGAAAGTGAAAGAACAATGATATCGGACTATTTTAAGTAAGTTCAAGTGGCTCCCACGTAACGTCATTAAATCATTTCGTTCAAAAAGATGAGTGATTTATTCGATATAGTATTCAAGCTAGTGTTTAATATTTCTCTGATCCAGAACTTGCCTTTTTCTTGAAAATTGCGCAAATGTTGTTGAAAAGTGTTTAAGAGGAGAATCTTTAATTTGTACATTAGTCATTACGTATCACGCTCTTAAATCTAATTAATATACTTCAATTAATATATTCCAATTAATTTTTAACTTTTGATACGTTTCTATGCAAGCGGCAAAATGCTTTCTCATGCTAAAGTGAAGAGATTTTAAATGGTACGCCAAAGAGAAAATGATATCTGAAGTTCAGTACGTTTTGCCAAAATTGCTGTGTATAAAATATGGCGTCAATTTTACAGCATCAATGATAATTGTATTTAAATTGATAATATTTAGCTATTATTATACAATTACTTTATGGTTTCCGTGTTTGGATGGCCTGATCCAAACACGCGGGAATGTTGCGAAGCGCGCGAAACACGAGCCGAAGGCGAGTGATAGTTTTGCGCGCTTTTCTTAACTCGAGCAACATTCCCAAGTGTTTGGATCAGACCATTCTAACAGGGAAACCATAAAGTAATTGTTTTATAAAATAACAACAACACGATAGTTTCGACCAATCAGAGCACGCATTATATACATGTTATTTTATAATTTGCGTTTCTGCAACCGCAGATACATCTTTTAAATTAAAAAGGTTCCTAACTGTGTAAACTACAAAATAAAGCTAAAACAAAGTAATTTTGAGAGGAACGCCAAAACGAGTTCAGGTCTTGAACACTCTTTCATCGCCAAATACGCGACCTTGATTCTTGAAAAACTAATCAGTAATTAACTTTTTAGCGATTCCCAGCTGCCTTTCGCCCTCGTATTAGATTTTTCCACTTTGCTTGGGGACAAATAAGGAAGTATGCATAATATATTGATTCCTTAAGCCGATTCTCCCATAACGTAAAAAAATTGAAATGTTCCGCAATTTTCTTGGGCTGGAAACTGCCGCGAAGAAGCGGGGGCACTCACTTCTGAATCTGAGCCTTGTGGGCGGCAATGATCGTCAGTTACTTGTAGCCAATATAGTCCGACAAAGTTTGGCATCGATTGGAATTTGGAACATTTTTAATCGTTCCATGACGCTAAAGACTAAAATGCATTCGGTAAATCAACACTGACAGTTGGTCAATTATTTAGAAAGGCTTTCTTTTTTACTTTTTTTTCACGAAAGTGGAATTAACCTTGGTGAATGTTTCTAGGAGGAATTTGAGATTCAAATTTGAGATGAATTGCTTGTGAAAAAACACTTCTCAATTTCAAGTGTAATTCTTGTAACAAAAAAGCAAACTACTTAGTACTGCCCCCGCGCGCTGCCTCCCGCACTGTTTGGGCAACGGGGGCAGTTCAAGTGCGAGTTCTGAGATATGGCGACCTTGTATAGAAAATGGAAGGGATCTGTGATTGTCTATGAAGCAACTACATTTATTAACTTTGCCAGCATAAAATTTGGCCCAATTAGGCAAGCAAGCAAACAACAGACATTCAACTGGTCAGATTAACAAACATACGAACAAACTATATTAATTTCTAATTTTATTATCATTTTACAGATTTTGCCATTTAACACAAACTATTACACAAAATTAGTTACACAATAGATTACATGGCTGGAATTACCACACATGTACAGAGATTAGTTCTCCAATAATGGGGAACAAATAACAAGATAATCGGACTGATAACAGGATATAATAACAGGATATCAATAAGATATAATAACAGGATATCGGATACTTTGTACAGAGTAATTACATTTCGGGCATATAGTTTTAAATGTTCGAAGATAATCAGGATTATAATTAACTTCTAGTGATTTATGATAATATTCCAGTAAGGCTGATCTAAAGAAATTGAAGACACATTGTGTACGACTGTTGGTAGGTAGTGGTTTTACATTTGCGGACAAGATATTCAGCGTCGGTTATAACTGGATGATGGTCGAGTCCGTTCTGTGCATAACTTGAATGTCAGGAAGAGCGGACGTTTCTGTCAAACCGTGTGTGATTTTGAAGAAGAGGATCAGGTCTAGGTATTCATGCCAGTAGGATCGCCCCTCCCTCCCGATACGCGAACAAATGCAAGAATTGTAATTAATGAACTACCTCATCATGCCGTGCTGGCAATGGTAATGATGAATATAATTTAAAAAAAAGCCAATTAATGACTAATTAACAATTATGGCAGTGCAAAACGAGAAACGGTCCATTACACTCCACGCGTGATCTTTGCGTGCACTCCACGCTCTCGTTTTCAGGAAAGAGACTGGACCCCAAAATATTCAAAATGGCGTCGTGTTTATATTACTTTTTCTTTGAATTATCGCATAAAGAATGAGCCATTCTCTGCAAAGTTTGCGAACTGGGACAGATTTTTGGCCATGAAAAAATCTGGTAGGGACGCTTCTTTCATGTAATACTGTTTATTGTGAGTTAATTATATTTAACGTCCATTTACTGACATTTGAAATATAACACTATATCAATATATGTACTGACAGTACCGTATTAAACACAGTACAGACGGAAACGGGTATGAGTGCACATTTGTGACAGCTGGATTTCTACTGTTTTTCATCTTTAAGGTATTAGTACTTGGATGAGAGAAGATGCACAGATAAATGCACGAATAGACAAAAGATTTTAACAAAATATCTTCACAGGAAAATTATCTTCTTTCGTTTTGTAGGAAATTTTTGTCATCTTGTATACTGGAATGCCATAATAATTAACTTATTGTTTACGAAAGCGTGGATCAAAATGCCGTGGATTATTGCGGCAACGACGGCAATTTTGTGCCGTATAGTGCAATTTTTACACTTAATTCACTGTGCATTACTACTTTGTTACTTGAATTCAGATGTTGATCAAATCATGCGTACATCACTATTTTAGTCTCAGTTTTCTTCGACAAAAGAAATATGTATACATGTTTCTAGCTTGTCAAAAATCCAAAGTAACAATAAAATTAAAGTTTTACTACAGTAATTTGAAAAATGCCGTGGAAACTGCCAAAATTGCCGTAGACAGCTGTTACGTTCTACGGCAATTTTTAACGCCATTGCCGTCGATTGATTTCAGGGAAATTCGAGGCCTGCTTTATAGCCATGGTTTGTGGCTATATAGTATGCCTGTTTTTGGCGTACCCTATGTAAAGGATATAAAGTACGCCGGAGTTTGGCATACCGTACCTACAGTAACCGTTCTCTGAAATCTACATGTGTAGGGAATTTTATATTTGGCTTACAAAGGAAATTATTATTTTTGAAATTTGCTGTTCATGTTTGCATCTCATGTTCATATTTTGCCAATGTGTATATTTTTCAGGTTTAAACAAGTCACACAAGTGGAGTGGAACAGATATAAGCCTAATCATAATCCTAGCATTCTGCTCGTTAGTGATCGTGTTCATTGGTTATAGCTGCTGTCGCCGTCGACGGGCCAAACGCAAAAAGAAATCTGAGCAAAGGAAGATTGTCAAAGGGCGCGGTCGTCCAGAGAATGTTCAACTGCTAGGCTCGTCACAGCAATCCAACGAGAGTTTAGATGTGAGTGTTTATCTTGTCAAGGAAAGCACTAGATTGTTTCCCGATTATGGATAAACCAAATTCAACCAATTTTATAATTTACAAAGCTTTGGATTGATAGGGGTACAACTACCTGAAAAATACAAGGAGAACTTCAATGTTTCGAGCTAAGGCCCTTCATTGAGAAGGGCTTCACAGGAAGTCGTTACTAACTTTATGATCAAGGGCAGATCCCTTGTATTTTTCTGGTAGTTGTAGTAGGGTGAGGTGGTTTTTCGGTAAGCCGAAAAAACTGATGTTTTTTGAAAACCGAAATACTCAATGTTACTTTTGGAGAAAAACTGGAAAACCGGAAAACCCCCCAGAGAAAACGGAATAAACTCGAAGAAAAATCGGTATTGTACTAAAATCGAACCACACTTACACGAGTTTGTTGCAAATGAATCAAGTTTTGGCATTTACAAACGAAAAACTAAAAAAGAGATTTGGTTTGAAATTTGATAACGTCTTCAAAATACCTTACGTTTATGTTTAATATCTTGTGTGAGTACTGAGTAGCGTGTTGTGTTTTTTTTACTGTATCTTTCAGCTGGAGGGTCAAGGCTCAAACACAACTGGTCACCCGTCTTCCGAAGAAAATCCTGAAAACAAGAGGAAAACATCTCCTACTTCCTCCCAAAACCCAAACGGTCGTTCTCTCTTCAGTTTGATAATGTCCAGTCTGTGCGGAGGTGGTAGTGGCACTTCGGATTGTGACGCCGAAGCTTCTAGCAAGAGTGAGTCCAAAGGTGCCAGCACTTCTAAACAGGTCTCTTCAAGAACTCGGTCCAAAGGAACCTCGAAGAAAGGCGATCATAGCCCTGTGATGCTAGAACTAGAAGAACTGGATAATAGCAAAAGTGGAAAAACTGATAAAGATCTCAAAAATGGTAGTGTAGCAAAGTCTGGTAGTTCTGTTGTGAAGTCTAAACAGACTCTAACAGATGATGACCCGTTAAAGTCCAAGACCAAAACAGGGCAGCTGGCTGGGATAGGTCGTGATAAGGGTGAAGGGGGGAAGGGAAAGACTAAAAGCAGCGCCTCAAAATCAGCAAAAAGGAGCGACTGTTCTAAGAATTGTACTGGTAGTACATGTAAAAAGTGTGGTGCTTTTAAAAACAATGGTGATGATGGTGTTGGTAATAATGATGATGGTAATAATGATGATGGTAATTATGAGGTTATAGTCAAAAAAAGGACTGAGCAAAGCTCAAGTAAACATGGAAAATACGAGGCGAGAAAGGACGAAGGCAAACGCCGTGGTGACAAGAGGAGCGAGATTGTGGTTCACCTGACAAGAAGTAAAGCGAGCTCAGAGAAGAAATCTGGTATGTATAATGAGTGGCTAAGATACCTACAGTGCCTTGCATGCTTTATTCACAAAATTGTGTATTATATTATTAAAAAAACTTTTACTCACTCAAGTTTGTATTTAATTTTCAGAGACGACAGTGAAGGCAGGAATCCAGCGTTCATTGGATGATGACTATTCGTATAAAATGAACGTAGATAATGATTATGATATGTGTCGAGAGTATGATGATGATAAAGCCAAGGGAAATACCCCAATGGACGTTGATAAGGAACAACCTGTCGTCAAGGAGATCGCTGATGCCATAGAAAGTGATGTGTATACAAAAGATGACATGGAAATTGATAAACAAGGTTTTGAAGATTTTCTTATTCAAAGTCTGTGTGTAAATTATCAGGATTTTGTATCCGATACACAAGGCTTCTTCACCGTCACAATTTCCTTTCTGTGAATAAACCTTTCCCCTTTTGAGTGAAATTTTGATCTAGACAAGTCTGGACAAAAATTTCATCACAGCTTGAAAGAGCATCACAAAATTAGTAATATTCCGAAGTTTCGTTGCGAAATGTTGTAAAATGCGGATAATATAGCCTTGCGAAGTTTGCCGTTTTTCAGTCATTTTGTATTACAAATGCGAAAATGATAATCAGTTTGATCATCTGATTATCAACTAATGTGAATTACAAATATTACTTAAATTTGTGTTGTTACTCTTTAAGATAAACCAACAATGCCACGAAACGAGGCGTCCTTAGGGCAACATGGAAATGCCAGTGGCGGGACGACTGAAAGATCTATGGAGGAAAAACGGATTGAAAGTATTGGTGAAGTATTTAATGTGATGCAGTATGCAAAGAAAGAATGGAAAAGTGAAACGGCAACTGCTCAAGCGGTTAGAGAGGTAAGATATTATCATAGTGGATGGCTTTATCGGTTCTAAACTGTTCTCTCTATAAAGCCTCGGTCAAATCACAGTTAATAAAATGCATGGTCTGGTGACTCGGTGAAAACACAATACAGCTCATTATCTATGTTTGTGTAGGTTTATGCAAAAATATGGGTCCTATCTCGTCACGTGTGTATCGAATTTTTTCGAAATCAACCAATAGTAATGTGTAGATTGACCAATTGTTTCAGTCACGGATGAACAGCTGAGTTCGAACGTTCAGCTATTGGTTGTTTACGGTAAAATACAATACACACGTGACAAGAACGGAACCACTTTTTGCATAAACGAGAACAATAATATAGATAATAAGTTGTATTGTGCTGTAAGTGAGCTTCCAAACCATGTATATTTTATTAACTGTAATCAAATGCGAATAAGAGTGAATGAGTGTTGGCGGCTAGAAGCAACCTGAGGGAACCCGTGGTGTTTTCATAGAGCCAAACAGGAATCTCTCTTGCAAACAGCTGAGACGAAATTACAATCAGACAGCTGTATATTGCTGGAATTGAGGCATATGCATACACTAGCTACTTAGCCAACTTTATCTTACCTTATGAATATGTTTTCCTTGTTCAGGGTTACTTCCAAATCCCACACCAACTTGGCCTCAACAAGTTGCGTGTAATCCGTGGTGACAATTACTGTGCCATCAGAGCTACCCTCTTTCAAGTACTGGCGAAGAAAATTCCTATCTTGTCACAACTAGGGAAGATTGAAGAGGTATTTATAAGATGGGTGGTTGACCGGTTGCTTTGTTTGTCGATTACCTGGTTGGTCAGTTGGTTGGTCAGTCAGTCGGTAGGTCAGTTGGTTGGTCAGTCGGTAGGTCAGTTGGTTGGTCCAGTCGGTAGGTCAATTGGTAGGTCAGTTGGTTGGTCCAGTCGGTAGGTCAGTTGGTAGGTCAGTTGGTTGGTCGGTAGGTCAATTGGTTGGTCAGTCGGTAGGTCAATTGGTAGGTCAGTTGGTTGGTCAGTCGGTAGGATTGACAATTGGTAGGTCAGTTGGTAGGTCAGTTGGTTGGTCGGTAGGTCAATTGGTTGGTCCAGTCGGTAGGTCAATTGGTAGGTCAGTTGGTTGGTCAGTCGGTAGGATTGACAATTGGTAGGTCAGTTGGTTGGTCAGTCGGTAGGTCAGTTGGTTGGTCCAGTCGGTAGGTCAATTGGTAGGTCAGTTGGTTGGTCAGTCGGTAGGTCAATTGGTTGGTCAGTCGGTAGGTCAATTGGTAGGTCAGTTGGTTGGTCAGTCTGTAGGATTGACAATTGGTAGGTCATTTGGTTGGTCAGTCGGTAGGTCAATTGGTAGGTCAGTTGGTTGGTCAGTCGGTAGGTCAATTGGTAGGTCAGTTGGTTGGTCAGTCGGTAGGTCAGTTGGTAGGTCAGTTGGTTGGTCAGTCGGTAGGTCAGTTGGTAGGTCAGTTGGTTGGTCAGTCGGTTGGTCAGTCGGTAGGTCAATTGGTAGGTTAGTTGGTTGGTCCAGTCAGTAGGTCAATTGGTAGGTCAGTTGGTGTGTCCAGTCGGTAGGTTAGTCGGTAGGTCGATCAGTTTATAGGTTGGTCAGTCAGTTGGTCAGTCGGCTGGTCGGGTAGTTTGGTTGGTCCTTTGGTTGGTTGGTTGGCAGGTCGGTCAGTCAGAGTTACGCTCGTACATATAAACAAAATGATATCAAATTTTTAGCTTCCACAAGAGTTAATAGGTTCAGGTATAGATTGGATCCATGACTGGAATTTTGCATCGAGACTCCAAGTGGAAAGAAGTAAAGTTTGCGAGGAAATCAAAGTTTGCCTCACGGAACTGTCCAAATTGGTAAGAACGACATTTCAAACAAAAAGTTGGGCAGGGTGTTGGCCAGAAATTTAAGGTAGTAGCCGCCGTTTGTACTAAATTGGGAAATTTGAAAACTGTTAAAAGCAAGGAAGGCGTAGCAGACGAACCATGACACAGGAGGTTGTGCCATACCGCCCGCAATTTTGGGATTTCACAGAAATTTGGCCTTACAGTGGTTCAACAATCTTCAGAAGAGCACTTTCCCCCTGAGATCTTCTATTCAAAACGCGGTGGTTTGTGCGTACCTACATACGTGCGTTTGCAAATAAAACTTACCACATGAAAATGCATCATCGCAAAAAATTGCTTGCTGTAACCGCCTTTACTAAAAGTCCGGTCAAATTTTGATGAGAGTTTTTGCTCGTTTGACCGGGGCATGAGAGTCGAGAAAAATCTCATACACTCTCGCTTCTCAACTCTCTCTCTCGTTCGACCGAAACATTGCTACGCACGTAAAAACGCACAAGTTGTAACAAACCTGCAGCAGACTTGTAGCAATGCTTTTCCAACAACTTGTCAACAGGATTTGTTCGCACTGCTTGTTCCCAGCTTGTTGACAAGTTGTCAACGGCTTGTTGACAAGTTACTACAAGGTTGTTGAGCTCAACAGACTTGTTACAAGTTGCGAGTGACAACCTTGTAGCAACTTGATAAAATAACAGCATTGTTACAACTTGTTGACAAGCTTGCTACAAGCCTGTTGCGAACATATCTTGTTGACAAGTTGCGAGTGACAACCTTGTAGCAACTTGATGAAATAACAGCATTGTTACAACTTGTTGACAAGCTTGCTACAAGCCTGTTGCGAACATATCTTGTCGACAAGTTGTGAGTGACAATTACCTTGTAGCAACTTGATAAAATAACAGCATTGTTACAACTTGTTGACAAGCTTGCTACAAGCCTGTTGCGAACACATCTTGTTGACAAGTTGTGAGTGACAACCTTGTAGCAACTTGATGAAATAACAGCATTGTTA
>CACRXK020012690.1:3619-14819 GCA_902702795.2 Paramuricea clavata
GGGGGGGGGGGTCATAAACATTTTTGAACTTAAATACCATGTCTAGAGTTCTGATTTCTATAATCACAAATAGCAAAAAAGAAGACTCTGAAAATGCTATTTCCAACTATCTAGAGACTCAAAATTTTCAAAATTTCCCTGCTCGGGGCCAACCATGGTAGCGCCTCGCGATCATGGGAGTCGGGCTCACTAAGTTTAACAAGATTTCTACCCCCTGAGTGACCCAGTTGTGGTATTGACATAAACATACCATGCAAGTACACTTAACTGATCAGATTCGGTCTATCAACGCACAATGTAACGCTTATATCCAAAACTCTGTTTCAGAAAATGCTCACATTTCAGTTCTAGGGGTGGAAAAATACAAAACATTTTCGAGGGAAGAATACCCCCAGACCCTCCTACTAGTACATACGATACCATACCAAACCTTTTGTCACCAACAACCATCTGTCATCTCTCCACACTCAATATAGTAAGGTCCCTTTTTGTAGATGCCCACCCCCCCAGACAAGTTCTTAAAAAAACCCTGTGTTCAAATCATTTCGTTGTATGAAGACGGGTTGTGGGTTAGGGTTAGGGTAGGACAAATGTTGCATTGCAAAGTAGTAACACATAATATATATTTTTTAATCATATATGGTTGAATAATATTCACCAGGGTAAAACATCATGAGCTAGATTAAACAGATTGTCCTAATATCTAACTTTACCTGCAACGCACACCTGTTTCATTGCTGTTAATTTTTCAATCCACGCTGGGGGGGTCAGAAAAGTTTCTACTTTTATGAGGGGGGAGGCACAAAAAGTTTGCCTTCAGTCTGGAGGGGGGGAGGGTCAAAAAAGTTTTCAATCCTTATTTTCCCCATCCTCCCTCCCCTCCCCATAAATAATGACCACTCCCTAATGCAGTTTTAAGTCTTTATGGCTGCGAAAACTTGTACTAAGCCAATTTGCCGAATACTTAGGAAGGTGGGGGTGGGGGGGGGACAAAAGGTTCCCGGCGTTGATGGGAATTGCCTAATAAACAGAAGTGCGGAAATACAGTCAGTATTAAAACGATAAATAATAAATATAGAACTATTTACGAGCATATTTATTCCATTTCCAAATGACTCTTCCACCGTAGCTATGCTCCGTGATCAGATATGAGTTATAACGTGGCTGCCAGAGGCGCCCTTAGAAAGGATGATTAGCACAAACACAACTGTGGATGCTGTGGACCTCAGCTATTATTAGATAGCTTAAGATCTACGACGTCGACGTCAGCTAGGAAGTCAGGGCTATGCAGAGGACTGGGACTTGGATGTCTTCCTAATGTAGTCCTAGTCCTCTGCTTAGTCCTGACGTCCTAGCTGACGTCGACGTCGTAGATCTTAAGCTATTGAACGACAATGTTGGCCGCGTGTTTAAATACTAAAAATGAAGTTCTTTATGGTTATTTCAGCTTGCCGATGTCCTGGAGTTGTTCGTGTTAATGCTGAACTCGCTGGTGGTTCAAACACGGCCTTCGTATCATGGACAATTCCCAAACCGAATTGTCCTGCAACTTTAAGTTCTGTCTCACCCCCCGAGGCTCAATTATAAACACTAGATAGCTCTATCAGTTCTAAACCGTTCTTCCGAGAGGTCAAGTAAGGATCAGTGATCCTTATTGATCAGTGGTACAACTGTTATTACAGAAGGAAACCTATAACTAACAGCCCGTTTACACTTGCAATTTTTGCTGCAATGTCTAGTGTGATCTTTTTCTTCTGACGCATCATGTGAACGAGTAGATGAGTAGTGAATGTTCTGTGTATATACGCACCCTTATCTAACATTCATAGCTCACCATGCACTCGTTAACATCCATCAGAGGAAGAAAATCCGCAGTAAAAAATTGCAAGTGTAAACGGGTCTTAAACTAGTATTGGCTAACTGTGTCAGTTCTAACCTCTCTAGAAGTTCAGTAAGGACAGTGTGGCTTAGTATTATCACAGAATAAAGACACACAGAATGTCGACCAGGCAAAAAAAATTTGAATCGATCGGAAGTCTTTATAGCTCCGAGTGTTTTATAACTACAAGAAAATGAAGAGATCACCCTATTGACCGCCATCTTGGCTTCACCCAATCAGCCGTTTAGCTGGAGTTATGGTTCCAGTTTACTGGCTGCAACTCTTTAATTGTGTTCTATTTTCCGTAGATTAACAGCAGGGGCGCCGCAGCCACGGGGGCAGCGGGGGCAGCTGCCCCCGTTGCCTAAACAGTGCGGGGCAGCACGGGGGCAGCAGGTTGCCTTTTTTACCAGAACTGCACTTCGAACGTCGTGCGTTTTTCACATGAATTGAAATTGAAAACTGTTTTTAAACAATTTAGCTCATATTTGAAACTGAATTCCTCTCAGAAACGTTACCAATCAGTTTCCACCTATGAAAAAAAGGGAAAAAGAAAGTAAATAACTAAATAACTGACAACTGTCATGTTGCTTTACAATACACTTTAGTCTTTAGTGTCATGCAACGAATAAAAATGTTCCAATCCATGCCGAAATTTGCCTAACTGTATTAGCTAGAAGTAATGAAGTATCCGTTATACAGCAAAATGTTAACGAACATTGTCCCCCCCCCCAAAAAAAAATTAATGCTCAAGAGTAAGTGCCATTTTTAAATGGCTGCCCCCGCCGCTTCATGTTGCTTCCGGCGCCCCTGGTTAACAGAGTTTTGCTAGCTCGCATGTGTGTTGTTGGGGAACAGTTCACAAGCGCAGAGCTGGTTATGACTGTTGTGGACCAAGATTCTTACACACTGGTGAACATCTAAGGAACTCTGTACATTAAAACTTTTCGACTAACATAACAAATTAGGTGGAACGTAACCATGGGACTGTGGTTAAAGCTAGATAAAGTCTAAAAACTTAGAGTAATAAAACAATGATGTTTTTTATATTATTGTTAAAGATCTTGATCATGGGCGTACCGGAAGGAAAAATTTAGGGGGGCGGAAAGAAATTTGCCCGACTTTTCCGGCTATTGCCCGACAAGTACCGAAAAATTTTTTTCCGGAAATTATTTTTGCGACCTCGCCCCCCCCCCGCTCCCCCCGTTGCCAAACAAATTCGCTCAGTGTACCATTTTGGGGGTTAAAAAATTTTTCCGGACATACCAAAATTTGTCGGAACCTAACAAAAATTTTCGAAACATCAAAAAATTGACAACAAAATTTACAAAATTTGTCCCATTTATTTTTATAATAAACCAAAATTGCCCGACTGTTCAGCGAATATTGCCCGACTGCCCAACAAACTGGGGGGGGGGGACGTATCACACTTGTATTTTCTCAAAATATGGTTATGTCTGAGACGCAAGTATAACATATTTAGTCCAGGAATTAGTAATCGGTCGTGAACGAAGGATTGCCTTCCCCGAGGCGCAGTCGTACTACTACAAAGAAATATACATAAGTTCGAGATTCCGAAAGATCATATTATTGTATACAAGTCCAACTCATACTTATACTTTCCACCATCTTGGGCTATTTAGATCCATTTAAGTACTTTTTGAAAGACGTGACGAACAAACACGCAATTGACAAATATGGACGTCGACATATAAACAGCGTCATTATAGATATTCAATACCCCACGGTTAAACAGATGTTGTTCATCTTACAAGCGATATTTGCATATTTGCATTGTGTCGTAATATCGAGTTTTACACGCGAAAAAAGTCTTATTCAAAGATAAACCATAATCTGTAGCAATCTCTATCACTATAAGATCCATCTTTGCCAAATAGATGATTCCAGCAAAAAAACGAAATTTCGGATCCATATGTATTTGCATTAATTAAGCGCGGGAAAAATAACCAGTTTTGAGCCGAAAGTGGTTATTTTTACCGCGCGTAATTACAAATATAATTATACAAAATTCGCGAACTTCACATTTTAAGTTTTACTCATTCTAAGATGCTCTTTCTAGCTGTGGTGTTGGATTTCGTTCTTCTTAATTGCCTAGATATATCAAAATTTAGTCTATAGCTGGAATCACCCATTACTCTGATAAGCTATAACTCCCAAACGATGCTCCCAAAGCGATTATTTTACCCATTAGCCCTTGTAAAACGTATCGCATGCCAGTTACTTTGCTTTGAGTCTCAACCCAAAAAGATATCTCAAACGTGGTAGTCCAGTGTAGGTAGTATTCTACAATAAGCTGCCATGGTTCGTGTATGAACTATATACCTGAAAAAGATATCTCAAACGTGGTGGACCAGTGTAGCGGTAGTATTCTACAATAAGCTGCCGTGGTTTGAGTCTGAACTACCTGAAAAAGAGATCTCAAACGTGGTGGTCCAATGAGGGTAGTATTCTATAATAAGTTATCATGATTTGCGTTTGAACAAGAAGTGTTTTCTACTTAAACATCGAAATATTTTACATCTTTTTCACCGCGGCAGCTTATAATATTAGTTTAGAAAGAAGCTTAAAAATATCGGGAGGAAAGCTTGAAACATCTGGTTGGTACTACAGTCTATATCAGGCAGGCACGTATTGGCATCTCTACACAACAAAGCAATACTTGTTTTCGTTGTTCACCGCAGGAAACTGAGCTTTAAATGTCTTTGAGCTGAATAACAGGTAAAAAAGTGTATAGTAATTCCATTAAAATGTTCATATCTAGTATAGTTTAATTAATATTGGTGGCACTGTGGCAACTGACAAGTGCATATATCAGGGCCATCAATCATTTAAACTAGTACGTACGCAGTTTTCCGATATACGTTCCAACTCAGTAACTCGCATTCGCCCTAGGAGCCCATTAATCGGCAACCCTTATTGAAAAGTGTTTCTCCCCAGAGAAAGCCTACGGTGTTCCTTGCAATAAAATAGAAGCGCTCTGCCTGTTTATTCTCACATACCGTGCGAATGAAGAGAAATTATCAGCATATAATCCATGGAAAGTGAACGCTTATCCTTCCATATTTTGAATGCAATGCACTGTATGACGCACCAATCCACAATGACATTCAGGCACAAGAATTGAGTAGAACTGATGTTCCAAATTCATTATTTAAGACCAGACTAACGTTTAGGTCGACGTTTTTTCCGAAAAAAAAAGTCCTCAAAATTTTTCCTAACACTATTTTGAGATAATAGGGGTTTAAAATTACTTTTTCAGACCTTTTTCGACCTCAAATTTAACACGTTCAGCATTCCGGGGGCCCCTCTGGGCAAGTTGGCCCCCCTTTTTTACTTTTCTTTGGGGGATAGATACACTCCCACATCCCCCAGTAGTTCCGACTCTAACAGTCAACATCACCCTTTACTCCCACCACCCACCTCAATCACTGAATCGCTTTGTTGTTCCTGTAACTGCAAGTGAACGAATTCGCATCCCAGAGGTGAAAAAGCACATGCTCTAGCCATTGTTGCCACCCGCCAATGGATGATTCCAGCTGTAGAGGAAATTTTGATCTAGACAAGAAGAACGAAATTCTTTACCATAGTTGGGAGAAGCATCTTAAAATGAGTAAAATTACAAAGTTTGGTTCCGAATAACCATTTTTGCAATTGAGCCGAAAGTGGTTATTTTTATCGCGTGTATTAAATACAAATATATACAAAATTTGCGAACTTCACAGGGCTATATTTTCTACATTTTGCAGCAGTTAGCAACCAATCTTTGCAGTTTTACTCATTCTTAGACGCGCTTTCTAGCTGTGGTGTTGGATTTCGTTCTTCCTGCCCTGATCAAAATTTAGTCTATAGCTGGAATCACCCACTAACATGGTCTATTTTATAATCTGTTCATAGGATGAGGGTTAAACGGAACAAACACAAACCAATCATATTCGGCAACTGTAAAAACGTTTGGGCGACAGCTATGATGTTTTACTTTGCCACAAATCTCGTTTTCGGAGCGGAAGAGAACGAGACTGAATTTTGTAGAAGTGGATGGTCTGAATTCGTGAACGACAGGAAGAAATGGGAAAGTGAATGTTTAAATGAAGATAGTGTGAGAGCGTCATCGTGTTGTAAGGCGACAGCTGGCTATCTTGAACAACGATATGAAGACTATATTAAGTGGTGTCCCATTGTGGGTAAGTTCTTTGACGTAGAAATAAATTATATATAGAGAGGATATTAAACAGCGACAAGATATGAATTTTTCAGTATTTAACTGTCTACTATATAATAATAAGCTATATGAGCTTTGAATAGAGCTATATGGAAATCAATCTCTAAAAGAGCACATAACTTCAAGAATTTTTAACGATAAAACCTTTTGCCTAAACCCCCCTCCCCGCCACCATCCCCCCGGGCCCCCAACCACATGGCCTTCGCCACGCTCATCTTAAAATTCTTCAATTTCCTTTCATTAGAAAGCAGATGCGCATGTCATTATTATACAGAGCGAGAGGTTAGTCGCATTGTGTTCGATAGGAAACCAATCCAATTGTCGTGGAGCAAGCCTAACTTCACTTGCCTGCATAAATATCTGCTTAATAATCGTCAAAAGGTTGAACCAAACATAAAGTCGCCACACAATTTCCCTATTGGTCGACATGAAATCAAGTATACCTTCGAACTGTATGGAGGCATGAAAGTAATATGTACCATTGTCTTCAATGTTCGATTATGTCGTAAGTATTATCTTTACATACATGTATGCATTATAGTCAGGGACCGGTTATTAATATTGGAGGAGGAGGGGGCGGGTGAAACCTTCAACATTGCACTTTTCTTGAGATCGCCTCCAAGCCCACCACACATCTATTTACGACGCTCAAATTCCATATCGACCCCCCCCCCCCCCTTATGATTTTATAAAGATAAACAGGTACTTCTTTATTGATTTGAAAACATATTAAATTAGATCAAATGCGTAATATAATCAAAAGCGATGTGTCGTAAACTCGGCGCAACTATAAGGCATATTTTTTGCAAGACAAGAAGTATAATTCGTATTTTAATATTTTGGGGGAAACTTTTTGGTGATGCCCAGCATGACATGCATGACTGCTGGCTTCGCCATGTACCCATAAACAGCGAAACATGAACCAGTGATCCCAAACTCAGTATGCGCAAGATAATATGCAACATTGTCAACTGTCAAGTACGTCCTTTGTTGTCTTACTCAAACTCTATATTATTATATGTGTGCTGAAGATGCATATGTCTGTGTCAAACGTTGCCAAATTGCCATAACGATAACGATTAATCTTTTTTAACTAAAAATGCAATTCCTACATTTCTTTGAAACAAATCAAAGCAAGTCAAGGCTGTCCAAAAAACTGGAAAGAATATGGCAATTCATGCTATCTTATTGTCATACCAACTTCACGAATCCGTAAAATGAGCTGGGAAGACTCCAGAGCTAACTGCTTAGGACATGGAGCTGACTTGGTTTCTATCCTTAATTCCGCGGAAGTTAATTTTATTAACAAGCAAACAAAAGCCCTAGGAAAATATAGGTTCTGGATTGGGCTATTCCGCAACAAGACGATCAGTGATCCAAAAGAAGGCTGGACCTGGAGTGATGGCAATACTTTTACAAATCCTCAACAGTGGCTGCCGGGTGAACCAAATAACTACAAGAATAATGAAAAATGTGCCGAACTTTACGCATATAACAAACAGTGGAATGATGATAATTGCGCTGCATTATTTTCGTCGATTTGCAAAAGGAAAAAAGGTATTTTATTTTATATATTTACTTTATATATAACATTACTATAAAAAATACCTTGACCATCCAACTAAGCAGTTTTCGGACAATTTTTTCCACTCGAGTTCTAATTAAAACTTGTAAGACTACCACTTGTTTATTTTTTAATAACAAATTTTACTGTGGGAACAGGGAATCTGGTATCGCTTGCCGAATTTCTGTTTTGTAGCTTTGTTCAGACATATACAGTATTTGAATAATGCGATCATCCACGACGACGGTCGATACATGGTAAATGCGTGTAAATCGCCAACACAGCTAGTATGAATTAGTTAAGAGGAGATTTTTCTGTATGTTATGTAACACGCGCTCAAAACTAATGAGTATATAGATTATGACTAAATTCAAATTTTTTTTATTTTGCAATACGTTTCTCAATTGGCAAACAAACTTAAAAACTATGTTTAGTGCTTTATCTGTAAAATAATGCTAAAATGAAGAGATTTTAGATGATGCGCCAAAGAGAAAATGATGTCTGAAGTTCAGTAAGTTTTGCTTATATGGCTAATATGGCGTCAATTTTAAAGCATCATTGATAATTATATTTTAATTGACAATTTTTAACTATTATTTTAGGCATACTTCGAAACCCGGACCGGACTCGAACCCGGACTCGAACAAAATCCGGACTCGTGTTTAACAAAACCCGGACTCGAAATAAGGCAAAACCGGATTCAAATCAAGGACTCTGTTACGAAAATGCAAAGGTTTTTTGGAAAGGTTTAATAATTAGTAACATGATAAACGATGATCTCTTTATATCTTTATCTCGATATTTTTAATCTTCTGCTGTTAACGAAATAATCACTTAGATATACTGGAACCAAATCATTTGGGCACTTATAAGTTATTAAATACTAAAATGTATTGATGCACAACGATCTACAAGTAGCTAGTACGAGGGTAGCATGTTGATTGTTGATTCTCAAAATATTTATTGTCAAACTTCATTGTCAGTATCGAGCCAAGGTTGTATGCAAGGCATATGGACCATTATGGGGCAATTGATGAACGCATTGCCTAACGAGAGAGTCTCAAGACTCAATATCAAATTTATGCCAATCCACCCAACGCGAATTTCACTGTCGGCCGCGGGTGCGGCTGTTGCTTCAATAAGTTAATTGTGATGTGTTTTCTACTACTTTCGGATAGAGAATAATTGCGGGTGTTCAATTCGTGTTTATGGACTTTATCTTAACGAAATTGAGAAAATAAACGTGTTTCCAGTGGCGTCTTGTCCAACTATTTGAGAGCATGTTATAATGTCAAATTTATGTCCATCCGCACAACGCTCGAATTACTTCACAGTCGGTATTTAGACGCGGTTGCCGCGACACCTTCATTACCTTCCGACATGGGATGTGCTTTTCCGGCGTTCTTTTCGATTGGTTGAAGTTACTTTTGATTGGTTGAAGTCTAGTTATTTTTCGTGTCTCTTTGCCGATAGTGAGGTCGAATATGTTGAGGATATATTTTACCCTTGCCGCCATCGATCACGTTGAGTCTGCTATGGTGGCAGCAATCGTGTAACGAGATGGTTTACAGACAAGACATTCCTAGCTGCTGAGTCAGATTTCAGTTATTAATTTATGTCTAGGGTAGATTTAGCTACTCGCAGGAGTATGTATTTTACAAATATGTTGTGTATGGTCAGCGTGGTTAAATAAATTTTTAAATTAAGTAAGTAAGCAAGGATGTAGGCCTATAAGGCTAAATGATTTGTTTAGGTAAGCTATATAGTGATTATTTTGTGAGGAACCATATAGTATGATAACTGATTAGTATCCTCAGATAACGCATAACACTGAGTCACTAGAAGAAAAAAATATCTATATCTTTCGAAACCAAAGCTTATTGCTTTTGAAATAAAGTATTTTATTATATACAAAAGCGAGAAGAGAAAGGGGCACTCGCGCAAGAGCACAAATCCATTCAGTATCCGCGAGTTATTACCGATAAAACCTTTGCATTCTCGTACACAGAGTCCTTGTTTTGAATCCGGTTTTGTCTATTTCGAGTCCGGGTTTTCAAAAGTCAAGTCCGGGATTTGTTAAACACGAGTCCGGATTTTCTTCGAGTCCGGGTCCGGGTTTTTCTCGAGTCCGAATTTTCTTCGAGTCCGAGTCCGGGTCCGAGTCCGAGTCCGGTCCGGGTTTCGAAGTATGCCATTATTTTATCAACCGGCAGATGCATTTGATAAGGTAGCTAACTCTATAAACTAGAGAATAAAGCTAAAACAAAGTAATTTTGAGAGGAACGCCAAAAAGATTTTAGGTTTTGAACATTTTTCATTGCAAATACGTGACATTGAAAAAAATTGCCTCTTAACAATTAATATTGGGAATTCAAATCTAAGCTAGCTTCATTCATAACCAGCCTAGACCAAGGCTCTCTCTCTATTCGCTGCTTTGGTATATTTAAATAAGTCTTAAAAGTTTTATGCCTGGGTGTCCTGTGCGGAACGCTTCAGCGAGAGAGCCTAGCAGATTTCGGTAAAATGGTCCCTGATTTCAAAAAAGTGGTCCCTGGCCTGGTTACCAAGCATACCGCGTTTGTAAAGAGAAAATGTTATGGAAATTTCTTTTGCGTTTATAATTAAGTGATTAGTTTTTCTCTAATGTTGTCGGAACAATGAAATAGGCTACGTTTCGCTACCATACGGTCAGAATGGTATAACGGGGCTAAATATGACTCGTGTTTACTAAAATATAAGCCATATTAAATGCTATCTAGAAGCTTGAAAATTATGCCGAGTCTCCGACTAAAAATGTTTTGACAACACAGTCATGTCAGGCAAATATTTCCAATCTCCTCAGCTACTTATATTAAACCTGTCAAGTAGAAAGCGTAGTTTTGTATACCAGTAAGGTCCAGTGTTGATCACAACTTGCGAGTATATAAATAACATCAACGAATATACGACCATTGCTCAGACTCAGTATCGTAAATTTGTACATATATTTTTTTTAGTTGAGCACATTTTTAATACAGTATGAATTTGGTTATGTAGACATCGAACATGATCAACGAACATTGTCGTATTTACAAGGTTATTTGTAAAATTATATAAATTTTCGCCGTATTAAAAATACTGAAATCTGCTAGGCGTTCTGAAGCACCTTTAGCGGTGACGTCACACCTAGGTCCTAGTCTCGCACTACATGCACGTTTTTTTCTCGCGCTTGCTTCAGAACGACTGGGACTAGGCTGATTCATAACCACGTTCCAGATTTGGTCTTTTCCGTATTGATGACCATTTTGTTGTTAATGGACCAATTACATATACTATCGAGGTCTTTTTTCAAATCTTGAACCATGGAAGGGATATTTGTCCACTGTGTACTAGCTGATAACGTTGTGTCATCTGCAAATATATCTAAGTTCGAATTTGGAACATGAAGGGGAATATCGTTGACAAACAGAAGGAACAATATAGGGCCCAATACAGATCCCTGAGGTACGCCGTGTGTTACAAATTGTGGTCGAGATTG
>CACRXK020012691.1:0-14817 GCA_902702795.2 Paramuricea clavata
TGAACAGGGCGTTTTATACACTATAACGCTACCGCTAGCATTCGTTAAAAATTCACTACGTTTGTTAGTAATGTGTTAAGCTTTATATAATGGAGTGGTATCAACTACAGATCACTACGCCTGGCACTCAGCACTCTGAATGTATTTCAGTACGCTATGCCTATGGTATTAATATAGCGTTTAAAGTGCCCCTGTCACAAAATGAGAGTTTACATCATTAGAATCGTCTTGAAACGTAGATTATGAAAATACAAAACAGATTTAAAATTGAGCTTGTTTTCACAGAGTAATAAGGCAATGAAATTTGAAAATTTCAAATTTTAACGGCAAAAGTGTTTGAAAACCGCGAAGCTGGGAAATTGGTAACTAATACGTCATAGTAGGAAGACATTGCCTTCTCGCCTAAGTGAAAAGTATATAAATACTAAGTGAGAATCACAATCAAGCTGGACAAAATTCGATACAAATGTCTTCGTCGAGTTCAGATACGGAAAATAACAGTTACCAAAGCGATGACTGCCTGAAATTATATTCCTGGGCCGTATCAAATCGAATAAAATCGATGAAAACACCAGTGAAGCGTGGTCAACGTCGTGCGCACAAATGATCGGCGCTGCTTGATCCATATGTTAATGAACCATGCAGTGACCGACGAAGATTGGCTCAAAAGTTATCGCGAAAAAAAGCAATCACAACGAACGTCTTAAGCAATTACAACAAAGGGCTTGATAGTTCAGAAGAATTGAGTAAATGGTAAATATTTCACTCTGATTTTGTTGCGTGACTTGACCTTGTGTTGTAAATTACAAACTATAATATTTCATGTGTAAACGTGGCAATTGTCGCATTGAACTGCTTTGTAAAATTATGCTAAAGAGTGTCAATGTTGTATGGAAATTGAGGAGTGCGTCGATTCTCTACACAGTGACATTGTGATTTGTGATGCAAGAAGCTGAAGTCGGCGAGTCGCGCCATCATGTATAATTCAACAGCTATGGCCAGATAAGTGCATCAGCTCTCCGTTCAGCAGCCACGAAATTACGAACAAGAAAGAAACAGGAATACCGTCAACAAGCACAGAAGATAGGTAAATAAAGTTTTATTTATCAACATATTGAAATTAAGAAACACTTTACCGTACCCGAGTTTACTATCAGTGAACACACGCATGCGGTACGGTAACTGAGAGTATATATACGGTACATACTGTACAATTATTGAATTATTATATATTTACATGTGTTCACATGCAAGTAAGCGACTTATTAAAAATACTTATTTATTAATTTATAGATTCTGAAGGAGCACACCATATAGAAACTTTGTGTGGATGGTTTATGGACAACTAGGAAATAAACATTTTTGCGCATATGAGAAAATAATGCCTGCTGTTGATGAAGACTTTGTAGATTTGTAGAGAACAGCTCTTGATATTATATAACTATTTTTCAATAAATAAACCTATTACACTGTATAAACGTGGTAATATTATACTGTATTGCGTATAGAAACAGCACATTTGCTATATTCATGACTTCAATATTGTTTTGCCAAAGAGACTGAAATTTGAGATTAAGATTTGTATCTGATGTTTTTCTGCACTTCATGCGCGCGGGTTAATTTGTACAAAGTGTTGCAGCACGTTTAGGAATTTTTCTGACTTGTATTTCGTTCCAGGCACTGCCTTATACTATAGCAAATGTGGCAATGACTAAGTTATTTCATTAAGTTGCTTCAATGGATTATACTTTGTAATACATTTTCTATACACCCCCGCAGTGTATCTGGTTTCATGCCACAATTTGTTACAAAATCTGCATAGTGTACGGGTTTGCACTGCGGTGCAAACACAATGAGTGTGTATATGTATAATTTACTGCGTCAAGTTTACTTATACGTACAATTCTACTTTCCCTGTCTAAACTAAAATACAAACAGTGCACATTGCTTCTAGACGTAAGAAATTGGCTTTCATCAGCTATATTTTGACCATATTCACTCATAGTCATAGCTATATTGTCGCGATATTTTATATTTCTGGTGAATCCATTGGCTGTGGCTCATTTATATTTATCGCGCTTTCCAGTTTCGTGACCATGACCATATCGGTTGACTGCATCGAAGCAACTTCTAAATACAACCTATTCAAAATAACGAATTTGGAACAAAAATTGCACTAGGCCATATTCAAGTGCATGATAAACGAAATTAGAGTATAAATTATACATATACCATTCTCTTGACTCTCGCAGACAAAGGTTTGTCGTCGACAGTATTTGTAAATTTTGGAATTGCAACAAAACCAATTTCGTCGGTAGCTAACCGTACGTGGTTTTACCAGCAAGCTCTCTATCTTCGCAAGGTATGCTGAACATTGGATCTCATATTGCTGGTTTAAGGTAAGGTGCACGAAGTCAATCCGTGTCCTTTTCGCTTCGGGCCTCTCGTCTCCAGTAAAAGGTATAAAATGAAGTGAAATGCCTTACTCTGTATCTGTGACATTAGAACAACCGCCTACTACACATATATTCGGCAATTTTTCAGTTTCGTGACTTTTATTTGCGCTATTGCCTCCTCTATGATAGTACATGCAATAGTATTTCTATATTAGTGAGCTACATAAGTTCCTACTATTACGTCACACGCATTGTTTAGTCCCAGTCCCTTTTGCGCGGTTTTCAGATTTTTCACAAGGCCAAATTCAATGTTTAAACGGCAATAACTTTTACACTAAAAAAGCAACTTCAATTCCGTTTTCGAATTTCCGTATATTTCGTATCATAGATTTCGAAAATATAAACTCTCATTTTGTGACAGGGGCACTTTAATAATATAGTGTATGCGGCCAAATATCTACATTTAAAACAGTGTGAATTGGTACACAGTATATCATTTTAAAAATTAAACTCCATATAAGTGCTCGTTTCAAATGCACAAAGCAGATGAACTGGCAGTAAATATTACGTTCTTACTTTATATCAATACGACAATCTTCACAAATGAAGTTTGTATTCCCCATTATATTGTATCAATATAAAAATACACAATCATCAGTCGAGTCTGTTCACATGCATTTCGTGAGCTAAAATATCTTAGCAGAAGCCAGAAATTATATCCAAATCACACTGGGCTTCCACACTCGTTGATTTCCATATTCATATCTTGAGTAATCTCGACGGAATTAGTAAAAAGTGTGTTTAGTCACGCGGAAAGCTCGCAAGTAAAGACAATACAAGGCCAAGTCCTGCCATTTCGAGAGAGCAGGACTTCGCATTTGTAAACAGTTGGTTTGAGCATGCGCAGACCTAATTATCCAATCAGAAACCAAGATTTCTTGTATGAGTTTACTATGAAATATACTAGCAAGTCCTGCCATTTGAAAATGGCAGGACTGAAACACGAGCGCGTGTAAAACAATGTAGAATTGCAGTTGCTAGGTAACAGACCCGGCAAGCAGTGAAATTGCGTAAATATAACACAATGCGAAAAACTTTTTAAAAAATAATAATGAAAAAGACGAGAAAATGAGACAAAATAACAATATGATAATGATAAATTTTTAAAGCTTCAAGAGAAATAAAGCAATGTTTTAGTAAGGAAATTTGGGGAAATTTTTAGTCCTGCTGGGCAGGACAAGCAGGACCGCTAGCTACGCCACTGATCATTCTCGGAATGACCGGAAAAACCTACTACCTACTGTAAATGTTGGAGAACGACTATAAAAACCACTTCGAGTACATATTTCTGATATGTCCCACATATGAATGGAACAAAACGTACCAGGACTGGAAATACAATATGGATAAGGACTTTATAGCCATGCCCTGCAAGCAGGATGATGTAAACCAGTGTTTAGAATACGTTTCGCATTTTGCAAAAGGAACAAATAGCCTTATCGTTCTTGATGACTGTGCTAGTAGCCAATCCGTCAAAGACAGAACCAGCGAATTGGTAAAACTCGGGTTTAGCGCTAGACATATGGGAATCTCAACCATTGTCATTACCCAACAGCTTACATCCATTGCAAAACCCTATAGGGAAAATATATCCAAACTCGTAACCTTTTATAACCCGAGCGCAAAGGATACGGACATTATATTGAACGACTACCTTGCAAACACGGAAAAAGAAGAAAGGAAGGAAATCATTAATACGCTAAAAAACAACGACTACGCCAGGTTGGAAATACTATTACGTCGACCTTATACCCACAAAACAATTATTCCGCATATTAAATAAAGGAATGGAAACCATATTCGAATCTGTAGAGCCTGAGACACCTGTCGCAAGCGATCCAAGGGAAAAGCTACTGAAACTGGTCGATGCGGGTGAAATCAAGTACGCTTCAAAATATATCAAAAAAGCATCCGAATAGACGCTGGAAAATATATACAAAGACTACGAAAGACAACGTCTGGAAAACACAAACAACCAACTAGCCGACGTTATCATCACCAATGGCAGTATGGCAGCCTGAAGGGAACATCTACCACCCTTTGCCTTTTCTAGATCTTATCCACAACTGGCTTTCTAAAATGGACAACCCAGGTCATTACCTTAGAGCTTGCTTTCTGGACTTTAGCAAAGCTTTCGATAGAATAGACCACAATATTGTTATAACAAAATTGATCGATTTGGGAGTGCGCCGTTCAATAATCCCTTGGATTTGTAGCTTCCTTTCAAATCGCCGCCAGTGTGTTAAGCTGGGACGGTGCGTGTCCCGATGGCTTTCAACTAATGCTGGGGTCCCACAGGGTACCAAATTGGGTCCAATCCTTTTTGTCATAATGATTAATGATTTGAAAATAGTATCCCCGCGTTCCAGTAATTGGAAGTACGTAGACGACGTGACGATATCTGAGATTGTTCCAACAAGGGAGGTATCTATACTACAAAACGAATTGGACGCAATTGGTAATTGGACAAGTACCAATAATATGAAATTGAACCCCAAAAAGTGTAAAGAGATGATTGTCTCCTTTCGACGAGATATTGAGCAGCCACCACCCACCTTAGTTGTTGAAACCATTAGTCTTGAAAGAATAGAATCCCACAAAGTATTGGGTTTAACGATCCAGAATAATCTGAAGTGGGATTTGCATATCAGTGAGATAGTAACCAAAGCATCAAAAAGACTACACATCTTACGAGTTCTCAAGCGCAGTGGAGTTTCACCGTTTCATTTACTACGAGTACATTTTGCCCTTATTAGATCCCTGCTTGAGTACTGCTGTCCGGTATGGCATTCATCATTGACCATTAACTTGTCAGATAAAATTGAACGGGTCCAGAAGCGCACAATGCGAATAATCTACCCCACATTAAGCTATGACGCTGCTCTGGACCAAGCTAAATGTTCGACATTACGCGCAAGACGCACGTGATGGTTTGTGCATAAAAACTTTTGACAAAATCAGACAGCCTGATTCACGCCTTAACCATTTAATACCACCTTCTCGGGCCAATGGACACAATTGTAATTTAAGGTACGGAAATAGATTAACACTGTTTCCTTGTAAGACGGAGCGCTTTAAGAAAAGCTTTTTTCCTACTATGTGCATTCAATCACATAATTTATAAATTTTGTAAATTTTGTAAATTTAAAAGTTCTTTCGATATTAATTCATAGATCAGTAAACTATTGTTGTAATATAATGCCAGTAACACAAGGTACTTTTTAATACTTTTAACTAAAGTTTGTAAATAATTTCGCAATTCGCTTTCATCGAGCGCGACGATTTTTATAATAAACCATTAATAATAAGTTTTCCGAACTCATGGAGGCGCTGGACGCTGTTAAGGATGCTGAAGGGATGAAAAAAGAACTGGAGGAAAACGATCTGCTCAAGAAAGACATAAAAAACCTCGTCGGTTACGCAACACCGTACATCCCACTCATAGGAATACTAAGTGGTGGAATTACCGTCGGAAAACATCTTATCAGTACAAGGGTGGGTTGTTCGGAAAAGGAAGAATAAAGAAAGTTGAGTCAGCAGGGTTTTTTTTAAAAAATTTTAAAAAAAATTTTTTTCTATATAATAAAAAGGTAATGAATACCTACAGGAAAGTCCAATTGTACTTCGAATGTTCCGCAGAAATGATGGAGTTCATAACGGAAATGTGTGAGGGCACATCCCTTAACGACGCCGGTTTTACCTATCTGAACGAAGGAACCGGTTGGGAAGTTGACACCAGGTTCTAGCTCGTAGGAGAAGCGGGCGCTATAATTATGGGTACGAACGCAATTCCTTCCGGTCCGCCGATAGGTGTTGTCGTTTTTCTCAACGTACCGGAGGATGCAACGCTTGCGGAAATAGACAACTTCACGCTGGACGGTCCGGAGTTCGGTATTAATTTGGGACGACCCAACGATTCCGCAGAGTCGTGGGTGTTTTCCATACCGTCCTTACGTGCCCGTTCCTATGGTATGGGAAAGCTGTTCAGGATACAGTGGAGTGATCGATCGGTTATGCCTGCTGAGTACAAAAACAGCTTACCCGTCAGCGGTATTGATGCCCTCTAAACCAGAAATTTTAATATTCTTACGAACGTTAAAATTGGTTTCTGTATTCCACTAATCCCGTCGTCGTAGAAGTCTCTTCCTTGGTGCTTTGGGTTTTTCCTCCAATATATTTGCCTCATGCAGCTTCACCTGGATGGAGGTTACATTGCTGGACACATAGATGCTCTCGATTTTGACGATCGCATCAAGGCGGAACCTCTTGTCCTGATATTTTTTGTGGTCTACGGGTTCGTCCCCTTTCGGAGGGTAGATCTCCGTTTCATCGTCGATCTTTACGTATAGGGTTGGAGTTCTGCCTTTCCGGTAAAGACATTTCATGATGTTTTCACCCGGGTTACCAACATGATCGGCGGACTCCCTTTCCACCAGTTTCAGGGCTGACACAAACTCCTCGTTATCCCTCAGGGCTAGGGAGATGGAGTAACTAACCTTACCGAACTTGTTGCTCTTGCTCACTCCGTAGGACAAGCAATCCTCAAGTTCTAGTAGGAGTGGACCCTGGTCTCGTGCCGTTCATCCGACCTTTTCGGACCCGTAACTGTTTCCGACGGCATCTTCGAAAGCGAACGAGTCTTTGGAGAAGTCTGAAACTTTGGTAATGGACATCTTTTTTATTATATGGATAAATTTTTTTTAAATTTTTTTTTACCTCCGGTATGACTCAAAAGTCTGTTCAGTTTTCCAGACCCATAAGGTTTGGAACAACAATGAAAACAGGCTAACTCCAAGTCCAAGTCCAACATCTCCGAAACACTTTTAGAAATGCTGACTCAGCCTTTTTTCAAACCCAATGGGTTTAAAAATAAGAATGGCAACTTGTTCCAGGACTTATGTCCGCCGGACCTGGGAGAATGGGATCCTTTTTATTATACAGAAAAATTTTATAAAATTTTTTTTCCAAAAGTGCTTACTCAGCTTTTTCCAAACCCAAAGGGTTTAAAAATAGGAAAGATGTCTGGTCCAAGGTTCCAGGGTCTGTGGACAAGATAAGGAAATGATACCCTTTTTATTATATAGAAAACTTTTTTTAAAAATTTTTTTCAGAAGCGGAAATTTCAACCGGAAGTGACGTCATAGGTCACGCGATCCAAAATATACGCAATGGAAGACTTATGGAAGCATTCCCAGGGCGGGAGTGGTGGGAATTTGGGGAGACTTTGGTTGGGGCTTTGGGGAGACTTTTGGGAGGCTTTTGGGAGACTTTGGCGAGACTTGTGGGAGGCTTTGGCGAGACTTCCGGAAGCATTCCCAAGGCGGGGGGTGGCGGGGTTTGCGCGGGTGTGGTAACGTTATAGGTGGGGGTGGTCACGTGGTGGTCACGTGATCTATGACATCATCAGATGCGCGTACGAGGTGCGCAGTGGTGGTAAATCCACTATAATTTGTATAACATGAAGTACTAGCCTAGTGTCCCAGAACCCGCCATTCCCTACTACTCAGTGAAAGACAATAAAACGTCCGTGGCAATGCGTATATATATATATATATATATATATATATATATATATATATATATATAAAAAGACATAAACAACAAATTTCAATCTTAAAATTTTATTTCATCGCTACACAGTGTTCGTACAGCGTACGATCATCAGGCGATCAGGCGATTGATGTTAATTATTCTCTCTTGAATGATCATCATTCAAGTCCACCTTATCACAACCCGCACACCCGATTACCTATATATACATGAACTTACGGTTACAGCTCAACAGCTGGCCTCTGTAGCTCAGTTGGTTAGAGCGCTGCACCGGAATCGCAGGGCCGTAGGTTCAATTCCTACCAGAGGACCTTGTGCTGCATTTTTCGCAGTCGTTCCTGGTCAGGTCTTAAAATGTATATAATCACTTGGATTACAAACCCTAACATTCTAAAATATGTATTATACTAGACAAGGCAAAATCTGCGTTTTTTAATTAAAACTTTATAAAATTTAATTATAAAAGCCTTTGAATAATAACCTTGACTGATAGAAACCTTTAGGTTTCCAGTGGGCTCCTAACCTATTTCATGTAAAAACTATATCTTGTTCGTTATTGTAAACTTTTTCATTGGGCGGATTAGTAAAATATAGTTTCAAATCATTGTGATAGTTGGCGCAGTTCACACAAATAAACTGCCCTCGATAAAGCCTGGAGGTTGTTTTGGTCGTACCTTTAGAGAAAAAGTCAAGTTCGACAATGTCAAATAGGCTGGATCAATAATCTCTTTTCCATCGACTGTATCCAAATCAGTTCTTCTATTAATTAATTGATTGGGGCTCTTTGTTTCATTCAAAATCAAAGTACTTGGGACATTCGTCATGCTGTGCATGTGTCTGGTGTATAAATATATAGCGGAGTGAAATAATTGCACCTCCAATATCACGAATACAAATATAGTGTAAAATTAGTGAGGTTTATCGGAAGTTTGGGAATTTCTGTATCGTCGTAATGATGTTTGTCAATTTGCATTCTCGCCTATCTACAGAAAAATGTTGATAAAAACCCACTTTTTCTTGAAGCAATTTAAGAACTTCGCTAAACTTTTTCATCAATAAAAATATTAGTAATATATATCGCTTTTCCCAGAAATTAGCGTTATTTTTGTTGTTTCAAGCGAACGTATTAGGGGCCGTTCACATTTGACATACTTCGAGATCGATTTAAATTGAAGCGAGGGCTATCCTCACTTGCACAAAAACCTGAATGATTGAACCGAATCAACTACAGTTAGTAAGAGGGAATAAAAATGCCACGGATCATATAAACAGTACCTAAGATATAATGTTTTTTTTTATTTATTGAACGTTGTCTAACTTAATATTTATTTCTAGGAGCTTTCGGCTATCAGTATAGCGTTCGACGGGTGTATACAAATGATTCTATAAAGGACGCTAAACTTAAGTAGGTGGTATGAAATCTGAGACTATCTATGCTACAAATGGGGAATACGAATATTTAATTAATTAATGTTTCTAGCTTGAGTTCCTTTCTTAAAAGTATTGTGTACTGTGCTGGAGCGTATTAGAGTTATTGTCAGCTTCGTCTGTTAGTGCAGTGTGACAGGACTCTAACTTTCTCATATTGCCAGTGGTCAGTGCCACGATCTTGTTTTAACACTGTAACGATACGATTATTTTATAGCCAAGAATTAGCCAGCCAGGTTTCCCCGATAGCTCGTCTTATACTGTGCTTATACACAAAGACGGGCCACGTGCTTATACACAAAGACGGGCCACGCATCCTTCAAGGTGGTCTGCGTGCACAAGTTTATCTATCTCAAACAAATTATCTACCTAAATGCCGCGTTGATGTCAGAGGTGGTTCACATACAGTTGAATTATCAGACAGACTATCTACATATTATTGCCACTGATGTCTCTGCTACGAATTGAAATACTCGATACGCTATGTTAACGTATACGAGCAGAGAATGTTGTTTAATTTAACTGTACTGTTGCGGTTGATTATACGATTTTAGCTGCTTTAGTTCTTGTATCACTGTTAATTGCAAATGTGCATGGTGGCGGGATTGCAACGAAATAGCGGAAAGTTGGCTACATGTTTGAAACAGTCGATCGGTAAATCGAAATATATAAGGCCAGTAGTTGTAGCAAACTATAAGAATTTTTCTACTGTGGTCAATCCACCCTTGTCAATAACAAGAGAATCAAATGCCTACCTGAGAAAAAAAAACTTGCTTGTTGGAGTTGTCCTCTTTGTTTATACCGTACTCAAAAATATATGGTTGAATGGCAATATGGATAGATACTAATATTTTAATACCCGTAAACTAGAATGATTATGCATAGGTATGCAAATGATTATTATTTGGTAAACTGCGGAATCTAATTGGTTTAATTGCATACAATACGAACATGGAAATAAATGTGTCCTAATAATTCCATTATGGTCGTATTACCTCCTCCATCACCAATCGAGACATGTCACCCGGAAGAAAACGGGGAATGAACCTACACTAAAAAACTGAAGCAGAAGGGATGGTCGCAGTTCCTCGAACCAGTACTAGTACTGGTGATGTAATCAACGTGGACGAAACATGAAGCGTAACAAGCAGCCATAAAAGCAAAACCGACCACACAATGTGGGAAAACATGGGTGTGAAGCTCGAAACAACTAATCGCGAATGCCTCGTTGCTAATTCTTCATTATATTATTAACATTATATATTCATACAACAATGTGTTATGCGTAATCGTGCGAGCGTACCTTAATTGCCTGTTAAAAACTACCTTTTATTGTGCTATTTAAATATCATTAACAATTCATAAGCTTTTAGTCTGTTAAATCACTGATAATGCGTCACGTGCAGTGACTTTATACCTCATAAAACATTCCTCATTAGTATTCTTTATATAAAACCTTCTCCTACGTAGTATTCTTAATTTATATAAACATGCATGCAATACTAATGAAGTTGCGTTTGAAGCTGTTCAATAAGCTCGTGTCTTGTTAGGTCTGAAACTACTCGTGCTACACGCTCGTATCTTTAAACCTAATAAAACACTCCCTGTTCGTTTATTAAACAGTACTTAAAAAACGCATTTTATAATTCATCAGTAAAATACAAAAGAAAGGAATGTTTAATCAATGTTTGTAAATTGGATAAAGATTTGTCCTGATTTACATAAACTTCAGCTTTGATTTTCTCGGCTTAGACACTGCTTATTTTTAAAACTACTTCGCCAATGAACTCATAAGATGGGTCGAAACGTTTCGCCCTCGGGTCGAGTTTGTATATATCAGATAAAGATCGGCTGCTCATTTTTTAAGTAGGCCACTATTTAAAGCACGCGTAGGAGTGTTTTATCACATATAAAACACTCCGCGTAGGCTTCAAAAACGACATCTTATACGAGTTCATTGGCGAAGTAATTTTTAAAATAAACTTTGTCTAAACCGAGAAAATCAAAGCTAAAGTTTATGTAAATTTACATGATTTTTTATCACATATAAAACCACGACACGCTTATGATTTTTCTTTGTGTTTTCCTCCTGAATTATTGAGTTTTTGAACTGGTACTAAAACACTCCCTGCTCGTTTATTAAACAGTACTTAAAGCTTCAGCACATGCCCACTTTTGTATTTCAACCAATGTTATGGGGGCAGCAGAGCATGCGCCTTTCGTCTCCATGCAAGCTTATGGATGTTTGTTTGATTCTCATTACGGACCATTACTGCATCTTTGAAAGGAGTTATAGTGGACGCTCTTCTGAAATCATGGTTTCCCTTTGGGCACTTCGTGTCGTCCCAAAAGAAATATAATGTACATTTTTTGAGGGTGTTTTGGGATGATATGAAGGTAAAATCAGTGATGTTGAAACTTGAAAATGATTTGGATTGTTTATATTATATGAGAGATAGGTAAGTTTCAGTTGTATGTCTTTTCATATGGCACAAAAATGCCAACTTCGCGGAAAGTAAAATAGTGGTGTTTATGGACATCTGAGATATGCTATAACGTAAAAGTATGTCTTTTGAATGTAAAAGACCCAAAAAATATCACATCCAAAATGTTTTGTTATCTCTCTACAAAATATAACCAAAATGGGTAAAATATTAGCTATATTCGCCATTTTTGAATAGGCGGTCATATTCAATGGGGCCAAAAAACAGCATTTTGGATGTGAATTTAACTTTTTTGTTATTTTAAGGTTAAAGAAAGATAAAACTTACTAAAACTAAAACTTATATAGGATAATGGCAGTTAATCGACAGAATTTCTGAGGGGTGCGCCCTATCAGCCCACCCCCGGTCATATCAACATGCAAAACCCCCAGTACAAATAGGGCAAATAGGGTTAAACAATTTGCATATTCAAATGACTCTAGCTGGCGCCTCTTAATGAATCTGTTAACTTTCATTATCGTGCCAATAATAACATTTAACTTAGGTAAAAGTGGTACAAATTAACGTTGTAAGTTCTTTATAGAGTGCATCGTAATGGCTAATATAATAATGATGAATAGTAAAACGACTATACCTAATTCTTAATTCTTAATTAATATAATAAACGAAGTCAACACCGACCGGGTTATACTAAGTCAGCTTAGGAATAGAAACACGGAATCAAACTTCATATAGAATCTTTTAACAAAACCTTTCTGTTTCGCTACGTGAGTGGGAGGAGCATAATTTACCAGGAATAGCATGGGTTTATTGTGATTCCGAAGCTTTTCTCTCGTTAATTCAAAAACACTTATAGATACCTGTGCAAAAATAATTTCATTTCCAATTATTATTACTCATGTATATGGGATAGTTTCGAATGTTTAAACATCCACAAGTTTTCAAAAGATGGAAAATATGTATTATACTAGACAAGGCAAAATCTGCGTCTTTTAATTAATAATTAATTATAAAATTTAATTATAAAAGCCTTCGAATAATAACCTTGAATAGAAACCTTTAGGTTTCCGATCCAGTGCATGGGCTCCAAACGTAATTCTGGTAAAACTTTATCTCGTTCTTTATTGTAAACTTTTTCTTTGGGCGGCCGATAAAATATAGTTTCAAATGACTTCGATGTATGGCAGTTCACACAGACATACTACCATCGATAATGCCTGGAGGTTTTTTTGGTCGTAGCTTTAGAGATAAAGTCAAGTTCGACAATGTCAAATAGGCTGGATCAATCAGAATGTCTTTTCCATCGACTGAATCCAAGTCAGCTCTTCTATTAATTAATTTATTGTGGCTCTTTGTTTCATTGAAAAACAAAGTACTTGTGACATTCGTCATGCAGTGCATGTGTCTGGTGTATAAATATATTGCGGAGTGAAATAATCGTACATTCAATATCATGAATACAAATATGCTCTAAAATTAGTGAGGTTTATCGGAAATTTGGGAATTTCGGTATCGTCGTAATGATGTTTGTCGAGCAATTTGCATTCTCCCCTTTCTACAGAAAAATGTTGATTAAAACCCAATTTTTGTTGAAGCAATTTAAGAACTTCTAAACTTTTTCATCTTAAAAAATATTAGTAAAAAATCCCGAAGATATTCTGTATCCCCTTTTCCCAGAAATTAGCGCTATTTTTGTTGTTTTAAGTGAACGTATTAGGGGCCATTCACCTTTGACATACTTCGAGGTCGATTTAAATTGAAGCGATCGCAAACCGCAATCCAAGGCCAGTTCCTTGGTCTTCTTGTGGGGTGTCTCCACTTGCACAAAAACTTGAATGAATGAACCGAATCAACTACAATTAATAAGAGGGAATAAAAATACCAGGGATCATATAAACAGACCCTAAGATATAATACTTTATGACAATAAAAATTTCGATAAAACTTTCTCATATTGCCAGTGGTCAATGCTACGATCTTGTTTTAACACTGTAACGGTGCGATGGTTTTATGGCCAGCAATTATAGCCAGCTAGGTTTTCCCGATAGCTCGTCTGAGGATGTGCTTATACACAAAGACGGGCCACGCATCCTTCAAGGTGGTCTGCGTGCACAAGTTTTGTTTATCTCAAATAAATTATCTACCTAAATGCCGCGTTGATGTCAGAGGTGGTTCACATACAGTTGAATTATCTGACAGACTATCTACATATTGCCCATGTCTCTGTTAGAAATTGAAATACTCGATACGCTATGTTAACCTATACGAGCAGAGAATGTTGTCTAATTTAACTGTACTGTTGCGCATGATTATACGATTTTAGCTGCTTTAGTTCTTGTATCACTGTTAATTGCAAATGTGCATGGTGGCGGGATTGCAACGAAATAGCGGAAAGTTGGCTACATGTTTGAGACAGTCGATCGATACATGGAAATACGAATATGGAAATAAATGTGTCCTAATAATTCCATTATGGTCGTATTACCTCCTCTATCATCAATCGAGACATGTCACCCGGATGAAAACGGGGAATGAACCTACACTAAATAACGGAAGCCGAAGGGATGGTCGCAATTCCTCGAACCAGTACTAGTACTGGTGATGTAATCAACGTGGACGAAACATGAAATGTAACAAGCAGCCATAAAAGCAAAACCGACCACACAATGTGGGAAAACATGGGTGTGAAGCTCGAAGCAACTAATCGCAAATGCCTCGTTGCTAATTCTTCATTATATTATTTACATTATATATTCATACAACAATGTGTTATGCGTAATCGTGCGAGCGTACCTTAATTGCCTGTTTAGCCTGCGAACAGGCTCTCAAGCTGAATTGAGAGCCTGCATCGATGACTAATGAATTTGAATATCTGCGTCTCAAATCGTGACGCGAAATTCTCATTGGTCAGATGCTATAATTTATATGTTTCCGCTGAG
>CACRXK020012692.1:0-11035 GCA_902702795.2 Paramuricea clavata
GACTGTTTCTGTAAACTGTCCCCAGAACCTTTGCCAATCTTGAAAATCTCCACCAAATTTTGAAATAACTAACTTCGGTAGTTTAGCTAATGTACTTTGTTGCGACTCACCTTGCAAATTCCCCTCTTTATTTATTGTCAGTGTTTCCACTTTCGCACTTGCTAACTTCGTCTCGAATTCCATTCTTGTTTTGAAAAGCATTGTTTCAAATTGAATTTGTTCGTCTCTCGCTACGTTATCCTTCTCCTTTCGACGCTGATCAAGCCATGTTCTCAGTTCTTCGACGACTTTATCCGACTCCGCTAGTTTATTGTCGATTTCCGTGTTCCAAGTTGTAATTTCCGTAATGTCTGTCTCGGCTTGTATTTTAATCTCTTCGACAGCTACTCGCATTTCGTTTATGCTATTTGTTATAGATTTGATAGTAGCACGATTGCATCTTGTTGATTCGATTCGACAATCGTACCTGTTCGATCTACAGTAAGCTTTAATTGTTTCAACTTCGTATCCAATTTCTTCGCTTCCATGTTTCCACTTTATAATCTCGCTTAAAATCTCGCTTAAAATCTCGCTTAAATCTCGCTTAAAACTCGCTTAAAATCCCGTCGTCGAGGTGCCACTTGTAGAAAATTACTCTCAACAGCCTCCGTAAATAATTTCCCACAAAAATAATAATACTGTAAAGTTTAATACATAACGCTTCGACTCCTCACAACAACAACACATGTGCTTCCCGCCAAAATTTCCCCAACCCGATTTTAGGGTGGGTGTTTCCATGCAAGTGTTTCCATCAGGACTATATCAAGGAATACATTATGCAATGCGAGTAATAGACCACAACATTGAAATAACAGACCACAACATTGAAATAACAGACCACAACATAGAAATGCAGCAACTTGCCAACAGACAGCTTAGCGACCACGCATAGGTAGGGTTGCCCAATCGGGCAACATAGCCCTAGCAGTAGGGTTACCCTACCTCATGTAAACGCTCGCTATTTTATGACCCACTTACTAGGGTAACCCTCGTGATAGGGTCACCCTACCTCCATGTAAACAGGCCCTAAGACCTTTTAAGCCACTGTGTGCACACCGTGTGGCAGAAGCGTTTGTGCTTTGCCTTTGACGTATATACTAAGGGTTAAATGAAGTATATACCGGAAACCAGGCATATATTCCGCTGTGCATCTGATTTGGGACACACATAATCAGAAAACCCAGAATTCTGGGCGCCAGAGTATGCCTGCTCACAGGTAGTGCTGTCAATAGTATAGTTGACAACAAAAATCATGACCAAAGGCACCAAAAACAGATCAAAATTGTCTTTTAAAATTCTTAAAATGTGGAAAAATTGGAAATCGACTCGCATTACCTCAATCCCATTCCCATTTTTGAGGACTTCATTTCCCATTCCCAGTGGCCAAATCCCAGTCCCAGCAACCCAAATCCCATTTTCCCAGTCTAAAAATAGATCAATCCCAGTTCCCATTTTACCCCTTCAGGACCCTCCATATAGACATAACCATAGGCACTGTAGTGCATTGTGATAGAACAGATTTCAGTTTAATTAATCGCCCTATATAAATTAAAATCTCCACAAGCGGAGGTCAATTATAGTGTTCTAGTTTACATATTATCATTAATGATAAGGTTTACTCAAATAGCGTATTGGATAAACACGGGAATAGAACTTATGGTGTATTCTGCACATGCGTATATCTAGGATAAAATCCCACAAGCGCAAACGAAACTATTTCTCTATAAAATTGAACTGAAAAGACTCACAGCGACCGTTTCCAACAGTGCTTCAGGCACCCGACGACACCGTATGGGGGGCTTTAGAACTGTCACCTTCTCATCTTTGGGATGTTCACGTTATCGCGTGTACATGTCAGGGTGACGAAGATGCATTATTGCTAATAATGTCTGTGTGCACTGACGCACGCTGCATTATTTTTAATAATTTTGTGTGCTATTTTAACGCGTTCATAGAATATGACGCGTATAAACATTTACCCCTGAGCCGGAATTTCCCTATACAACCAAAAAGGCCGCTCCCGTTTTTCAGTAGAACCATAGAATAAGAAATGAATAGAAGGGCAGCTCGCGTGTACAAAGCGTAACCAATTTTCAGTGCGCATGCGCGGGATTCTCAAGCTCGCAGCATCTCGCAGCCAGTAAAGCTAGTCAGTGCAATAGAGATTTGTATTACGAAATGTACATTTTGATCACAAAATCGACTATTTTTCGGAAACAAAGGATTGGAATATCAAACTACTACAACTGCCTGCAGAGGCAATATAAGCCTAAATTATTATTGCGGTTAGCATAGAAAGAAACGAATATTTAGAGAGAAATTTGATATTGTTGTGTGAGCTACAGTCCGAATCTGAATGAAATGCCGACAGTCGATCGCTTATACTGTGTTATTTATTTCGATTTTCGAGGTTTATGTCAAATCTTATCAGTACAGGTTTTGGATTGCATCAAATTTTATATAAAAAAGTATAAATTTCAAAGTCACGAGCAATTAATCAAACTATGAATTTATTTCGTGCGGGAAGTCGTCTGTCTGTGTCTGACATGTTGAAGTACAAATACAAACAAAATCAGAAAATGATGTTATTTATTTATGTAATTAAAATATCATGATTATGAATTAACATTCATTCCTATTACTACAATATTACTTCGAATACATCGAATTTTTCCAATAAATAAACCAAACTATCATATGTTAATATACTGTACTTTATACTTTATAAGTAAACAACATGTATTAATACGTTTAAATTTCGCATTTAGCAATTCTTTAACAGCTCATAACCAACAGAAATGTATTCACTAACCTTCAAATTACAACCAGCAGCCGTGGTTTGTAATTTGAATCGTTCGTTTGCGAAAAATAGTCGATTTATTCAGCCAAATGGCCATTCTGCAATACAAATCTCTAATAAATTGACTGGCTTTACTGGCTGCGAGTAATTAGAGCGGGCAATTTCCGGTATGCGCGAGGCGACATGCGCGGCTTCAAAAACTTCAAAGGTTCCAACGCGGGTTGCCCTTCTATTCATTTCTTATTCTATGGTAGAACGTTAATTAAATGAAAACTTCTCGACATTCGCTGATATAATGCAGAGAGAAAACAATAGGTTTGATGAGGGCCAGTAATTATTATCAATAAAATATTAAAACGGAGCTTTGATTAACTGATTCACCATTTATACTAGTGAACTATTAAACTATCGTGATTTACACAATTTTTGGATATTTACCAGACGATCCCCTATCCACCGACCCGAGGTTAACGCCGAGTCGGCGTCTTGTTATTATTGAACAGGGAACTTAAACATTAAGTTAACCCTATTCCAAATACGTTTTTAAACTATTCAAATAATGAAAGTTATTGCTGTTTTTAAGCGTTTATTAGCAAGTGGGGACGACCAACATGGCCGCCATCTATTCAAATGGGGGTAACCGCTGGAATATTCTTGGCTTCAATTTTACTAAAAGAGATGCGCTATCTAGTGTATATAAGATATCTATGCTTCAAACACTTGGCACCGACCAACATGAACAATCTTCCAACAGACACCCCCCTCGACCTGCAGCCTCAAAGCTGGCGGATATAATAACGCGTTTAACTAAATCTAGTTTACAGCAATCGTCCATCCCTACTTACACTAGGGCATGGAGATTATTTACTCTATTCCACAGCACAGTTTTTGGGATGGCGTGCTTTAGCTTACCCATTTTCCCGGCAACACTGGCACTTTTTATTGCATATTTATTTGACCGCAATTATGCATCATCTACGGTGAATACATACGTCTCTGCGATTGGTTACTCTCATAAATTGTCTGGTTTCCCAGACCCAACTCGAGTACTCTACATTATACAAATGTTGAAGGGTTATGCCAAAAATGGCGCAAGGTTGGATAGTCGTTTACCTATCACGTTGCCAATATTAGAAAGTTTGCTTAATTTAATGTCGCTCCTTCCATTGCTGGTTCTACATACCAGGTTTGTCAATTTAAAGCAAAGTGCTCGTTGGCATTTTGTGCCTTTTTAAGGATTGGGGAACTTACTGCAACTAAGAAAGCATGTCCTCAACGGCTCAACCTCTACAATTACACCATATAGCACATGTGCGCGACTCACAGCATAATGTAATTGGCATCAACTTGACCTTCTTAAATTTCAAACACAATTATAATCAACGTCCTTTTACATTATTGTTCAACCGCCAAGCTACCTGTTGTCCTATTGCATTACTGCTCGAATACATAGCGCTACGAGGTAAAGGTCCTTTGTTTATCACGCAAGCCGGGGGGCGTGTTGCCAGTGAGGATTTTGCTACGCAGCTGTCCCAGGCAATTCGTTGTTGTGGTCTGAATCCAGATGGTACATGTTGTGTTGTTTCAATATAGGCGCAAGCTCATTGATGGCAGCTCGTGGATTATCATAGGCTCCTTTAAATGTGGTACCACTTGTGAAAACTACCAGCGGAGGGTAGCCTTTCAGAACAAAGGCAGTGACCAGTTTTAGGGGCTTCGGTGGCGAAGTGGTTAGCGCACTTGCCTTTCACCTCTAAGGCAGCAGGTTCGAATCTCGATGAGGACTTCTCGTTGTGACTGGAACCCAGTCCTAATGTGAAAAGAGTAAGTCAACGTTCTGCCGAAAGTCGTGGGTTTTCTCCGGGCACTCCGTGTTTCCTCCCACAGGGAAAGTTGACAGGGTGGGTTAGGCACATAACTATGTAAATGCACGACCACATCAGCTATGCTGCGAATTTAATCGTGTTGAAATAAATGCTACAAACAAACAAACAAGTTTCACAAGGCATGGGATGCTAATCGACCCATCCGCTTCCACAGGTACTGCACGTGGCCAGCCGTCTTGATCAAGGGATTCTTCATTAAAACTGGAAGGATAATCATCTGGATATTTCAACGGGCAAGAAAAATGTCCACTGCCAACATCACAAAACGTTTTCATCTGTAACATTCTCAAGGTTTTTGCAAGGCCGTGAAAGTTTTCTTCTGAAAAGAATACAACTGGTGTAAAAGCGTTAGGATTGTCCCTTGGCTGCGCATTTGATAATTCTTCTTTGCGTTGTCTGTGGGACCAAATAGGTGGCCTCACAACAGGACTACACGTATTGCACAAGATGGGATTACTGAGAGGCATTCCGGCTAAGTATTCCCTTGCATTATACAATGCGAGATGATTAGCTTCGGTGCAGCCCATGGACGTAACGTAACCCCAGTATTTCCGTTCTTCCTCATTTGAAGGATTGGATTGCTGTATCCCCCAGAGCTTAGCAAAATAATCCAGCACGCTACATTCAATGATCTTAGTATTAAGCGCATATTGCCCTTGTACTAAGAATGGATCTCCAATATTGTTCAGTGCGATATCAAAAAATGGTTTCGCTCTTTCGCAGGCGAAACTTTGATTACTCTGAAAACCAAGAAGCGCATGTTGATGAGATAATAAGTTGTCGCGGAGCTGGTTCCAAGTGGATTCTCTTTGCTTAGGTGTAAGACTATGCTGGGAAAATCTTGCATCCTCTGTGCGGTCTAATGGATGCTTACGGTACTTTTCAGTAATGGTTTGGCCTTCTTTCATAACATCATCCGCGCTTTCTAGCTGAGTGTCCCTGATCCTAAACGAACAGGACAAATATGCTCAGAGAATCTCATGTCTCAAATCAAATTGGGAAATAAAAACGCTCCATAGGCAACGATTTGCTCTGGCTGTTAAATTATTTCCCATAATATTCATGCTCTAATAAAATAGTGGCTGCTTTATTTAATATTTAAAGAAATTTTTAATAATTCATGATGAAAATACGAAAGACATCGCTGCCGTGTCCGTGGTTTTATATGTGATAAAAAATCATGTTCATTTGCAAAAACTTTGGTTTCATTTTCAAGACTTAGACAACATTTAAAACTGCTTCGCCAATGAGCTCATCAGATATAGGTCGCTTTTTAAGCCAACTCCATGATACATACTCTCCTTGAAAACCGGCCCGGACAGAGCAACGTCGCCCGTTTTGGCTAATCATAACTGTTGAATTACATTGTTATCTAGACATTTTTTTTCATTTTAGATGTATCATTTAAAACTCGACCAGGAGTGCTTTATTAGATATGAAATAAGAGAGCGCAGTTCTCTCAACAGAATGTTTAAATGCTAAGCACGCTGAGTGTAAATGTATTCAAAATCTGCAAAAGGACTTAGGATTGCGCTAGTAACGTCACAATAAGATTAATTTAAGCATGTTGTTTAGAAAAATGAAGCTAAATGTTAAATATCACTCAGGAGTAGGAGTGAAACACGCTTATGCTTAGGGCGTTTAATTACTTCATTTGGCAATATTTAGCTACAACACTTTATACTAGGAAAGCCGTGCGCTTACAGCAATGTTTACACGAGACTGTTCAAATTAGGAATCATAAAATGGGAATCTTCCCAAAACTGTGAACAGCTGACTTGCAGACAAGTCCCATCTCTTACCGCACATCAAATGAATTCATGCAGAGCATTTCTTTTCATGTATAACCGGGTAATTGACGACTTCATTAAACCTTTTGTTTTCTATCCACATGATGTCAGGGAATGTAAAGTTCCGAAAAACGGAGGCCGTCGTATTTTCTTTATGAAGTTTACCTGTAGTAAATGTTTCACAGCTAAAATAGCAATCAACACAGCAAGCATAACAGCGTTAGAAAACTGTATTTTAAACTGGAGACATGCGTCGTTTAAAAGAAATATCTTGTTTAGCTGTTTAAGTCATGCGTACAAAGCCAAACGAAAGAATCGATACATTCGGAAATACGCTACGAAAAGCCGCTTCGTCATGGAAGTTTTGCACGCTTACTCAGACAAATTGAGCAGAGACCGCATCGCGATCGGGAAGTTGATCAAGACAACTCCGAACAAATTAGATTTTCAAGCGAGACGGCAGATCAGAAGATAATACAATGAAAGTAAGCGAAGCGAAACGAAACGAAGACAATAGCGCCGAGACCCAAGAAAAATGCAAGAAAAATGCAATCAATGTGATAAAACCCAAGAAAAATGCAATCAATGTGATAACGAAGGTCGACACAAGCGAGAAGACTGTATCGCGCATGGCCAAAATTGCCGATTACTTTCAAAACCCGAAAAATTTCCCAGTGGTTTGTTGTCTCAAGGGAAAAATGTCTAAAAAACTCGAGAATGCGAAACATCAAAACACGAATCAGATGTATCCGTAGGGGAATCCATTGAAAACGAAGACCAAATTTTCAAGATAGAGAAAGTTTCGGAAGTTAATTAAAACCCCGGGAAAACAGCTACTTGCCAAGCTAACTTTTTGGGCGAAGCTGAACAAATCGTTACCGCAATCGAATATCAGTTTGACACCGGAGTAACGTCAATGTTAAGAGGATAGATAAAATGATTGTGATGTCACTCTGAGTGTATATCCACACAGGGCAAGCTCGAAAATATATACCTGTCCACGATATTTTTCGAGCTAGCCCGGTGTGGATATACACTCAGAGTAACATCACAAGCATCATGTCACATGTGTCCGATATAGCCATGGGTTGTCAGGTGGTGAAGATGGTGTCAGATGCTTTGTTTGTCAGATGCTTGAGAGTGGTGTCGGATGGTGTAGGATGGTTCAGCTGAACAGCTGTTGTCAGGTGGCGAAGATGGTGTAAGATGGTGTCAGGTGCTTTGCTTGTCAGATGCTTGTAGTGTAGTGTCGGATGGTATAAGATGGTTCTGCTGAACAGCTGTTGTCAGGTGGTGAAGATGGTATCTACTGGTGAAGATGGTTTAATGGGGGGGGGGGGGTTAATTTTTAACCTACTTGTGCATATATAGTGTTGCCTCGTTCTTTCAAAACCACGTATATATCAATAAAATCTGCAAGACCAACGACAAACGCGTTATGGCTAATTGTGCATACAATTTCCTGGTTTTTTGGTTCTACGTACACATCATTCGATCTAAGTAACTGAAACGCTTCATATAAAAGCGAAAGGAAATATAAACTGATATGCAGCGGATTTTCCTGATCCCGTTGGCTGAGAAATAAAACAATCGCTACCTCTATGCATATACTTACATATACTCTATGAATATACTTATCTTGGTCTCAAATTAACACCTAATACAACGTTCACAGTTGCCAACCAGCAGCTTAGTGATAAGGCAAGGCATGCTTTATACAAAATACGAAAAAACGTTGATTTTCACTGCTTACGACCAAAACTTGCATGTAAGATCTTTGATAGTGTGATCTCACCCATATTACTATATAACTCAGAGGTATGGGGGACATACGCTAACAACGATTTTACAAAATGGGATAAAACAGAAATTGAAAAAACCCATTTAAAATTTTGTAAACTATACCTGGGTGTGAACAGAAAAGCCAGCAACATTGCCAGTAGAGGAGAATTAGGAAGATTACCACTAATAATCCCCATATTTAAGAGGACACTTAACTATATCAACAACATATACCAATTACCAGATTCATCTATTGTAAAACAAGCATTCTACATTTCAAAAGAACTCTACATAAACCAGAAAGATTCTTTTTACTCAAATATTGTGCATATATTGAAAAGCCATTTCCCTACACTTAGTGAACCTTTAGATCTAGAAACATTCCTCAAAGACAAGAAAATAAATGATATAATAGACAATATGAAAAACAACTATATTTCGTTTTGGAAACAACAGATAGACAATTCCAGAAAGCTATCATTCTATTCTAAATTTAAAAAGCAATATAATCAAGAAGATTATCTAACTTTCATAAAAGATCCATCCCAAAGACGGATGCTCACAAAATTCCGAATAAGTAATCACAAATTACTAATTGAGTATGGCCGCTACCAAAAAATACCACGTGAAGAAAGACATTGTAAAACTTGCAACACACGTGCAGTCGAAGACGAGTTTCACTTTTCCTTCGAATGTCCAAGCTACAATAACATCAGAAACAATGCAAACAATATATTAAAGAATATTTTCCAGATTAATCTTACAACCGAATCAAAACAAAATTTATTGACTCACGTCATGTCAGTGTTAGTAGAGTTATTCTCTAAGTTTATCCTGAAATGCTTTCAACTCAGAGACAAATGCCTTCAAACCATGGATTCTCCTTAAATACTATAATATATTATACTAATATAGTATTAGAGAACTCTTATACAATTAAAAGAAACTTTTAATATGAACTACACAGTAGTCATAACAATGTTGTTCAAACTTTCGAACACTATAGATTGCACCTTTATAATTATGTTTTGTTGTTAATAGCACTTATAGCACCTATACTTTAGCAATACCTGTAATTGGGTCATGCCAATAAAGTCATTATTATTATTATGCCGAGTAAATCAAAGCTGAAGTTTATGTAAATCTGGACAAATCTTTATCCGATTTACAAACCGGCATTGATTTTTTTTGTATTTTCCTCATGAATTATTAATGCCTTTTTTAAAGGTGATCTACAGTCCGATCTGCGCATGTGCACAAATGAGACCACTTTTTATGATACAAACAGTTTAACTATGTTTTGAGTTCTTGAAAAGCCTGACTGTTGTTTCTTGATAATTTATTATACTCTAGAAGCTTGAAAATATAAATAGTTGTCGAATAAAGCTCAATATTTTGGACACAAAAATGTAAACAAAGGCTTTGTTTACATACGGACTGTAGATCACCTTTAAATAATTATATATCAGCTAATATTGGGCGTAAGAAAAACCAATAGAGACGCCGTTCGGCTTTCTCCTCGTAGGATGTTTAATGCAGATTTGATAGTGCCTCAATCTGGTGTTCACTTAAATTGTACAACATTTAGACCGATTTGACGATTTCACATAACCTATAGCCTTTCTTTCCATAGTTCAAATATTTATCCGTCGTTTTATATATTCGCCATGGCAAATTGTGTTTTGAATTTTTGCAATACACGTGGGTCCCCCAAAACAAAATCTCACGCATGTTTTTCGCCAAAGTTTGCAACTATGGGATAATGCATGCAGCATGTACTGATCCACGACAATGCTCGCATTTATTCTCTTTTACACAACATCATTGGCCCTAGCTCGTTTCCACGTTACAGTGCATCTACTGTAAGTGGGGCCACTTAGAGAACACTAACCAATTGCATTGCAGAACAGAAAGAAAAATCTAATCAAACTAAAGCTCGTCCAAACAAAAGAAAGATTCAGGAAGCCATTAACTGCAGTATTTACTTTTACAAGTCTATTTTTACCGTTTGACATTCGTTCATTTGTTCATTTGTTCAATTTGTTCTAATGTTGATTGGCTAATGCGCCGTTTGTTGATTTTTTCAATTTCTGTTCTTCAATGTGATTGGTTAGTGTTCTGTAAGTGGCCCCACTTACTGTAGACGCACTGTAACTTATTTTAGAAGCATGTCAATATCAGATAAAGATTACATTCCCATGTTTTTCTGGACGAATTCGTTTCTTGCTGTTCTTAGGCTCAATAACAAAGTAATTTTCAACCCTACTAAGCACAGAACATGAGTAAGTAGTTGACATGAAAACGAGGCCATTACATAAAACAGATTCTTTCGCTTCAAGTGCCACGGGGTCGTCGGTAAGACTTAGATGTTACTACCCCCTAGTTAAAAAGGTCACGCTATGCCCCTGGCATGCAACAGGACAAAAACATTATCATGAAATAACATAATTTAAAATTAAATAAAATATTCCTGAGAAAAAGAAGAATATGTTCACAGCAATATGAATATCAGGTTGATAAAATAATAAGATTCGCAACGCAACGGTTGAAAAGTTTATTATTATCACACCTGTTTATAATTGGTAACAATGACACACTAAGCGCGGATCAAACGAGAATGAAAGTTGTTGAGAGTTGGCAGTTACGATCGTTGCCCAAAATGAATTAGAATTACTGCCATCCAAAGTGTGTATAAAAATCCTGGCACTAAGCAATGGAGAGCAGCGCGTAAGAGCAAC
>CACRXK020012693.1:2745-14815 GCA_902702795.2 Paramuricea clavata
TTTTTAGCTAGCAATCATCTTTGTTAATTGTGCTATTTTCTGCCTTTAACATTGATTAAATCCTTTGTATCGCTACAAAAGCACTGCAAACCGCCTAATGAAATTTCAAGGAATTTTCAAGGAAATTATGTATACAATCTAAGGAATTTAGGGAAATTTTGATGATAAAAATGAGAAATTTTGATTTTTAAAATGGAAACACTGAAATACAGGCTAATTGTATGGGATTTTACTACATCCCGGGCGTTCTTTGTCAGTGCCCGCGATCACAATTAGTATTATCAGCGGTATATGATGATAACATCGACTGTTTCCTGAAATCACAATGTTTGAAAGAAAACATCTTAAAAGCCAAATATAAATTATATAATACTCGATGTGAATTTATAACTTGATTAAACTGTAACAGTTTGTCAGCATGTTAATCTATATTTCAAGATATCAGTTTGCTTCTAGTCAGTTTATTTGATCCAGACATATTGCCTTTTAATTTTTTGACAAAACTGTTTATGTTTTAGCACTAATTTCACAGATCTTATATGAGCTAGTAACATTTATAGCAGCTCAAATAAAAAATAACCAAGTGACTGGACAGACGGGAGTTATTTCGCATTTTGTAGCAATATAAAAACTTTTGTTTGCGGTAATCTTCACCAAGTTTGTCGTTAGCTCAAGCGGTAAAGGCGCTGCGTACCGAAAGTGAAACGCAGTCGGGGTCGGGATCGATGCCGAACATTTATTATCTGATTTAGCTCTTTTTCTCAATTTTTTGTAATTTTTTTCTTCCTTCCTTTTTTAACTCTTAAAAGTTAGGCCGGTTAGTGTTTGGGATCGGTATAAAATCTAAAGTGCTTTAAAAAAGTTTTAATCTTTTTTTATCTGGTTGAAAATGTTTGAATATTGAGTTGCGAACTCAACCGCTGGTAATTCTAATTGTGATCGCGGGCACTGACAAAGAACGCCCGGGATGTAGTAAAATCCAATTGTATGACTTGTATGTAGCAGTGGATCATTTATTAAATCTTTCGTTAAAACCTTGGGTATATGCTTGAAAGAGTCTTTATTACCTAACGAACTATTATATTATTTGAAGAGATTTCCCGTTGAAGTAAAAGCAGACAGTGTATGATGTAAGTTTCTTGATTATCTCTCTGTAATACCATGAACTCTTATCAAGTAAACTCATAAATATTCAATATAACATGTAGAATCTGCCATGCTTTAGAGCTTTAATGAGGATTTATACACCTCGTCTCCAAATATCCCCCCGCAATTTTTGTCTTTAAATTTAGACAATCATGGAAATAATATCCGTAGACTTTTTTAAAACGCATCTTGTCTTACTATTTTGTAAAGCCATTTTATTTTTAGTTAATACAAACGTCCATGATCGCTAGAAATATAGTAACTCTCCTACCACAATGTTGGTTCAAACCATGGTTATTGGACCTCAAACCAACATTGTAAAGGGGGAGGGGGGGAAATTGGGAAATTTTTGAAAAGTTTATGAATTAATTTCCATGATTGTCTATAAAAGTATGGCACTTAGTCATTTTCGACCCAGAACAAAGGTTACTACATTATAATATCTGATTCTCTTTTTGACTGAAATTACTTTATTTACCTTGTGCAAGGTTGCTGTGAAATTTTTTTGCCGGGGGGAGCATCAGGGGGGTGTGGGCAAACTGTTTAGCGACGGGATACCTTAAAGTATTTAATTTTGACCGTTTCAATATGTTAAGTAAGTTATGACATAAAGTTTGCTTTCGAGTTCCTTGAAATATATTTGAAGTTTACATATACATCTAACCGTATCAATTTATTTATATAATCGTTGCTGCTACAGCTAAATTATATCCAAAATTTCATTGCATTTATGCGGTTGAAGTTTGTGTGGTAATAATAATCTGCATAACAAGACATGCAATTTTTCTATGAATATATCTTATTATGGAAAGTGTAATACTGCTCATTTGTTGATTTCAACTGTAGCAGCGACCCAAAGGGGGATCGAGGGAGGTGGGGGTATTCCTCTACAGCCTCTTTGCCTTACTAACCAACTCTATTTTACCAACTAATTTGCCAACAGGTCACGGTTTTTCCTACATAATCTCCATTTTTCCGACAAGCTTTCTAAGAAGTGGGGGGGGGAGGGTCACACTCCAACATACCCCGTTCGGTAACCCCTGTGTAACAGAGTAGTGCTTATTTCGTTGTAACAGTAAATCGTTATAATTATCATAGAAGGAAGAGTGTGAGATATGATATAAACAAATTTTAAATAGGGACTGCACATGTTACCACATGTTACTGTACATGTTACTGCACATGTTACTATGTATTTATTATATTTTAGTATACAATTTGAACAAGTTACTGATGTTTTTTTATAATTATTAAAGTATATATACTTTCTATAATGTACAGCAGTAACATATAGCAACATGTTGAAAATTTCAACATGTTACTACATGTTACTGCTGTTTTTTATATAAAGTACATGCTTCTATTTTTATAGAAAACAGCAGTAACATGTAGTAACTTGTTGAAATTATGTAGTAAAATATAATAAATTGATTGTAACATGTGCAGTAGCATGTACAGTAACACGTGGTAACATACGAAGAATTTATTTAAAGAATTATATGGTAAAAATGTAGTACACTTATAGTAACATGAACAGTAACATGTAGTAACATGCAGTAATTAAATGATAAAGAAACTCTTTCGTTGCTAATATTTTTGTCCTCAGGTTTTCTGGGGTCAAATTCTTTCCTCAATGTTTAATCGCAGCCAGGAGTTTGGTCTAAATATTAAATTTTTAACCTTGCTTGGATTTACTTCTTTTCATGTTAATTAACCTTTGTTCCATCCTTGGGGAACACTGGTACAGGCACACAGGCAGGGGAAATATATTGCTTGTTGTAAGCATAGTTGATCTTATACACTACAAGTACATGATTACATGCTTACATGCCTCAACTGTTCCAGCTGTTCAAGGATACATATATATATCCACACTTTTATATGTGAGTCATCACAAATCCTTTGTGATGGACATACTGAGCTCTACAAAAAATGTCATGGTCTTGTCAATGGGGCATTTGGCAACATAAATTATATCAATAAATCCACTCATCCAATATGAGTAGGCCCTCTCGTATTTGCTAATATATTTGCTAATATATTCAACATCCACTGCCTTTACTCGTAGAATGTAGCATTCCATTGATTCCATCATCAAGATGTGGCCATGTTTGAATGTCATCTTTCCAATATTCATTGAACAGAGTGTTAGGATCGCTCTTAATAATATCATTAGTTTGTAGCCTTTGTTGGTATTCCTTCTTAATTAATACTATCAAAAATTTGTTCCTGCGTAAATTTCTTTGGAGCACCCAATTCATACGCTTTAATGCTCTTGCCACAAGTTCAACCTTTTCCCACTCTGTCAACCCAACGAAATCCTCGTATTCAAGCTTCTCCTTTGTTGCCATAAACAGCCAAAGTAAAAAGAATATTTGCAATATAATCTCCAATGAGAACATAAAATATAAACAACTCAAACTCTCAATATCTCTCAATATATACCCTTTGGATTCGCTTACTTTTATAAGTTTATCTCTTTAATAATACCCATGTCATATAAAGGTGAGATTGACATTGGTATCAGGTTACACTCTCGCACCTGGACGTCTTTCTTCTTTCCCGACAGCTTTGTTGTATTGTTTTTAAACATGATTCTTTTGTAATGTTGTTTTGTTTAAACAAACACAGACGTAAAAGCCCTGTCTTCGGCATTTCGTTGTCGTAAATCCACTGTAAACAGCTCGCCGAAAGGTGTTGAAGAAATCAGCATATTTACGGATTTCCCCCAATCAGATTCCATTGAAATCTTTACCAGTACTTTGAAAATACACACAGATCAGACAGAATACAAAAGTTTGGACTATCTTTTAATATATCATAAGAAAATCAACAAAATGTACACACAAAATTATCGCTCACTCATTAGTAAAATATATGGCAGCCATGGCTTGGCCGCGCGCTCGCCCCAATGTTTTGCACCCCCGGCAATGGCATTCTCGTACCCAGAGCCCTTCTTACGCGCGTTCGACCGAGCACGACGAGGGGCTCTGGCCAAATCCATAACCGGATACCATAAAAACATGGTATCCGGTTAAACACTGCGCATGCTCAACGTCAAACGCGGATAAGCACTTCGGCTTTCTTGTTTGTTTCGTTTTGAAAGTTTTTCTCCAGGAAAACCCCACAAAAGCGGTAGGTTTCGCTAATTTTATTTACTTAAATCAATTAGTAGGTAAGACGTGATGTTCCCAATGTATGTTGATAAAAATTTAGTATATATTTCCCTCTTAAACGTTGCCAAAGCAGTAATGGCTACGGATACGAAGACGAGAGATTGTCTCACTATTTTATATTCGATTTTACTGTCGCTGTTGTACAGATTTTTAGACTTTTTTGTGTTTTATTAAAAGTCAACAGTCATACATAAGACATACTATACTGCAAATCATTTGAAAATTGTAAAAAGTCGGTTTCTAGGAAGAAAATAGTCATCACAATTAACTTCATATTCTGGCTGGCTTTAATATTTTCTCTTCAGATGGCACTTCAGCTTTGAACATGTAACACAGATTTGTTTGATTAACATCACTGATTTGGAAATACGACGAGCATCTCCCATAAATATGCTGACTTTTTGCTACGAGAACATCACGTCTCAATCTATTAATTTCAATCAACTAATTGATCAGTTAAATAAATAAAATTAGCGACATCTACTGCTTTTGTGGGCGATTATCAACAACAATCTTCCTAACTGCTTCGTACTGCTGTTCTTTCAACTTTAATAATGTCTTTTCTCCCAATTTTCAAAGGGAAACCAACGCTTCGTGGAGCGCTTGTGTATTTTTATTCATATTTACTATAATAAACCATATATTTCGTTGTGACCAATCAGAAGCCAGTTTGATATGGATTTGGCCAGAGCCCCTCGTCGTGCTCGGTCGAACGCGCGTAAGAAGGGCTCTGGGTACGAGAATGTGGCGGAATAAACCTTGAAAGGGCCTATTGCTATGCGTATTTTATAATAATGAGAGGGATTGTCCTCATTAATGATAACAAGCCCCTGCTGTTCTTGTTTGAAATTAATTTCACAAATTACTTCCTCATTATTTGTTGACAAATTACTTCCTCATTATTTATGTTTTATTTCAAACATTAAGGAGATTATTCGTCGAGTCAGCAGGTACATTTTTTTCTGAGCCACAATGGGCAATTTAGTGTCACTCATCACAACAGGCGGTTCAATATCACTCACCACAACAGGCAGTTTAGTATAACTCACCACAATTGGCGGTCCAATGCTGTGCGCCTCGGAAGGCAAATCAATATTTTGCTCAGATCGACAAGTGAACGGTGAACTCATTCTCCAAACACGATACAATAACAAGTTTACTTTAAAGTTACCTACCATAACATTAATCTAATTTTTTTTAATGTAAATATTTATATGTTATAATATATGGGCAATAAAAGGAAAAAAAAAAGAAAGTTTTGGTAGGTCTCTCACGGACAAATACTACACGAAACCCGGCGGCAAATGAATCAAATGATAAACCCGATTATTCATCGCTTTTATTAATACATTTTGTCGCCTTAAAATAAAATATTTTAATGTCGTTGGTGACCATGCATGGAGTCAACTAAAGCCCGTTTCAAACGTCCAGCTTCTCATGCGCCGAACGCATTTACAGAAACATGCGAGGTCTAAAAGGTTTTTATAGGCTACAGTAAATTATTAAAGGCACGTACACCGCTTACCTCTAGACTTAACATCAAAACAGTCATTGCCTTGATTAATGTTCCCTCGGATAAAAATTGCCATAATTTGTAGATTGCTTCAGCGTCAGATTGTGTATTTCTTTAAAAGTATAGGAAAGCAACATGTGTGTGCATTATCCTGTAACTGCTTCCTGTGCGCCCGGCAAGCATAATTAATTTTCGTAACCCCCCTGAATTGCTGACATACAAACACAAAAAATCGAGATTCAAGCTGGTCTAGTAAACTCGGCGCGCGGAGACTGGTACCGTCGAGAATAGTGTGCTGCCTCGCTGAGATTCGGCCAGCAATTAAAATAAATAAAACAACGAAATATCTTTCAAAATGCCGCTTTTAATTACTTTTCCTCATGTGTCATCAAAAGCACTTAAGCTTCAACAATGAATTTCACGTTTGTAAATGAACACTAAGAATTTAACAACAGTATCTTGCACGGTCATCTAGAAATGATGGATAAATGGGTTCTTCTAAATTTCCACTTTGTATCCCGGGGCGTGGGTACTAATTCCACTTGGCTATTTACACCCGGGGAACAATCTCGTTCATAGCTCTGGAGAAATAGTGTTTGTATATACTGTCGTCTGTTGGTATTCATAATACATACAATCTCCTCAAGAACGAGATAATGTTTGCTGTGATTGTAAAGTGTGGACTTGTAATTGGTTTCTTTAAAACTGGACTAAAGGATTAAAATTCCTTGACACTGGATTATTGTCTATTGACATTACTTTCATGCATGTAGGCTATTTTTGTGCTTTAGATTTATACTCTCCTGTCAGATTTTATGGTATATACTATATTGAAATTTTCTAAATAATAACTTTATAAAATCATATAGTGGGCTAGAGGCTTTCTAAAAATCTGTAGAGGCTTTTATTATTTATTTAACTCACTAATTTTACAATGCGTGATCAATTATTAAGCCAAATGACGCTTATAACGTTTGTGAATCAGAATGTACGATTCTGTGTGAGGTGGCCCTGATTTGGTAAGCATCTAACTGACATGACTTTAAACGCATTGACATTTAGGTACTTATTTTAGCATATAGGTATTACTGCATTCTTCCCTGCTGAAAACATCCTGTGTCCAGCCCTGCCACTGTTAGTTGGACACTGGGCATAGCTAGGTTACCAGGTGAGGTGGATAGTTGAAATTTTAAGATTGCAAGCTCCTTATAGAACTAATTACTTCAAATAACTGTGGTTCACTGGGAAATCTCCATGCAGTATCCAGATACGATACACTATATATATAACTCTGAAAACATGAGATAGATCATGTTGTTCCTATGCATATATAGTTCCAGTGCATCACATCAAGGAAGGCTTAATTATATTTCCCAATCAAACTGTATGCCTTTAACCATATCTCCTCTATTAAGTTCCAAGTAGCTTACATGTATCCGGCATGCTTGAGGACTGTTCATTGGAAGAGGGGCCTGAGAGTGTGATTGAATTAGACAATCACAGGAACATCAAGTTTAATAATGGTAAACAGTTCAAGATAATTAACAAATCTATCCAGCGCACATGTATTTTTTTGTGAAAAAGAGGGGCGATTGGAGAGAGAGCATGTTAAAAAGGGTAGACTAATGTTTAAATCTTCAGGAAATTTCTCTGTCTGTCCGCTAAAGGTCTTGTCACACTATTGCGTATGAGAGAAACGTGTGAGAAGCGTATGAAAATTAATGAAATAATTTTCATACGCACAAAAATCCTTTGAAATGCCAGCGTATGAGTATCGTACATCTGGCGTACCTCTAGCGTATTCAGCGTGTGCCTAGAGTATGCTTATCGTATAAAGCATATACGTCCGATATGCACAAAATTTTTGAACATGCTTAAAAAAATTTTCTGCCTCACCGCGTATGCCAGCGTATGCGACCGTACGTGACCGTACTTAAAACGAGTCTACAGTCTATGCCTGACGTACCCCTAGCGTATGTCAGCGTATACCGGCGTATGAGTGATATTTTTCATACGCTGGCATACGCTAGTACGATACGCAGTAGTGTGACAGGGCCTTAAACCTACAAGGGCATAGGCAAGTTAATTTAGTATAATTTGTTATTTTCGCAGCCATAACACTGAGATCAGCAATATAAGAATATAATAGAAGTTATAATATAATGGAAGTTATAGAACATCAGCAGCAAACGTTAAAGTTTTACAAATTCTTTTTTAAACTGAATATCATGATAAAATTTTGGACTTAATGTTCGATACCTTTACTGTTTGTCTAATGTTTATGAGAAATCAGAAATATATTGCGCTCGTTTCTTCCGACGTAGAGAGCGCGATTAAGTAATAGAATATATTTTTAAACTATAGTAATTACGGGAACCACTCAGTATTTCATATAATGCAAAAGAACTGTAACTCCAAATAACATTTTGATTTATTTAAATCGACGTTTCGACAAAATTGTAGTGATCATCATTATACCCTAATGATGACTGCAAATTGCAATTAGTCGAAACGTGCAGTTCAATCGGAGTTGTTGTTCTTTTATATTTTATTATACAAGTAATGTCATAAGAAAATGCAACATCATATGCTTTCGACTAAATAAACAACATTAAAAAACAGCATTTGTGTTTTTCTAATTATAAGTTATATTGAGATTAACTTAATTAACAGAAGATGGCAGCTATATGGAGGGTGTGGTTTCTCTTTTTTCAGTGCTTTGCGACAAGAGGCCAATTTTTAGAAAGGGCGTCAAATACAGGCTGGGGCTTATAAAGGAAATGTGGCATACAAAACCCTCACCCCAAAGTAAATCACCGAAGTTTGTTTGTAGTTTTGCATGGTGATAAATTAAAAGTCTCCTTCTTTGTGCGAAAATTTAAACGTCTGAAATCAGCGGCCATGTTATTTTCATTTTGTTCCATAACGCATCATATGAGATTTTTATATAGCTAAGTCCACTACCATATACTCATAAAATACACTAAATGCGAATTCTGTGGTTTCAAATTCGATGACGTATTATTGATGTCTAATATCATGCACTAATATCACATCGGAGATTATCAACTACAGTATACTACACAAGGGCTTCGGCCAGGGTACGGCCTGGGCGGGGGGATTGATTTTTACAAAAGCGCAGTGTGGCGTGACATACAGTACACGCGTTCACCTTTGGAAACATAATCCTTGACGACGTTCCAGTATACACAGGAAAATATGAAACATTTCCATACTGTGAACATTTTACAGACATTTTATAGAAATACCTAAAACATGTTTGGAAATTCAATTTCCAAGTTTTGCACACTTCTATAATATGGATATATTTTCAGGACGAAACGTGAAAATTTTCTAGAAAACGAAGTATCGAAATGGTTTGTATATTCCAGTGATAACCCCTTGCATGAGATGGTCTCTATATATTTGTTTTGTATGATATATTGAACATGATTTTTTCTGCATGTGCTGGTCAGTAATATACTCAGGTGAATATGATGCTTGTGATGTTACTCCGAGTGTATATCCACACTGGGCAAGCTTGAAAAATATGCCTGTCCACGGTGGGAATCGGACCTACTGTACGACCTTTGGAATGGCACAATGCTCTGCCAACTGAGCTACTGTACACGGTCAGGTCGGTTCGAGATGTGATACATTACACCAGCACTGAAAAAATCATGATTACTAGATTACATCGATATTGAAGGAACTAGATTCCGTTACGAAATATCACATACTCGAACCGACTTGACCGCGTAGCTCAGTTCGCAGAGCATTGGGCTAGTATTCCAAAGGTCGTACGTTTGATTCCTACCGTGAACAGGCATATTTTTCAAGCTTGCTCGGTGTGGATATACACTCAGAGTAACATAACAAGCATCATATTCACCTGAGTACATTACACCAGCACAGAAAAAAATCATGATTACTAGATTACATTGATATCGAAGGAACTAGAATCTGTTCCGAAATATCACATACTCGTACCGACCTGACCGCGTAGCGCAGTTGGCAGAGCATTGGGCTAGTATTCCAAAGGTCGTAGATTCGATTCCAACAGTGGACAGGCATATATATTTTCAAGCTTGCTCGGTGTGGATATACACTCAGAGAAACATCACAAGCATCATATTGAACACTCTTCTACATTCCGTGAACTAAAACACACTTATATAAAAAAAAGATACCTGTGAAAGTTGGCTAACGCCGCCAAAGATATTCTTGTTTTCAGATTTCATGGTGCATGGAAGAATGGAGACCATCATTTGTTTAAAATTACAGTTTGTACTACTGCTTGTTGAGCTTCCTCGAGACATATTTTCTGCCACGTAAGCATTCCATGCTTTTACCAACATTGGAACTACGTCACCATATTGCCCGGATGAAACTTCGATAACTATGAAGTAAAATGTTCTCAACTCTCAGCAAGTTAATTAACGCTTCTGGTACTTTGCAATTGGTACATCAACATGCCAAATACTATGTATAACACGGGAAAAGGAATTCATTATAGCTATATGGATATAAGGGGCCGACAATTTAACTTTTGAGGGGGAGGGGTTGGTGATTTACTACTGGCAGGGAATTTTTTTTCTGGGATCGTTATATGCAAGATATTTTTTCCTACCATCACCATGTACGATTTCTTTTTGCCACTCTCTCTTTTGCAGCATTTTTTTTCAATAGCTAATACCATTTAGATTCTTTAATTATAGCAAACACATGGTAGCCTCGAGTCTTTTGTTTCAACAGGGAGGTTTAATGGCGTATATCCCCCACTACCCATGCATACGCTTTTGTCTTCCAAATTTCCACGGGAAATTTAGTTGAAAACAAAAGATTTCTTTGCCTTCTAATTTTCCCCTGCATGTTTGATGAGGGAAATTTAGAAGACAAAGGCAGGTCAAAAGTGGAGTTCCCCAAGGTTCAGTTCTATAGCTGAAAATAATCAGGAGCATCATTTACATACACCAAAAAAGTAGGGGGGGGGGGCCTAAGATGGAGCACCACATATAATAATCCGGTCAAACTTCGCAGTATAGAGGCCAGTTGTAAAACCTTTTTAAATTCCTTATTATAATTGGGTCAGAAACGGGAGGACGATAAAATACAATAACAAGAAATTTTTTCTTAGTGTCAGGACGGGCTCATACGCAAGCATTTCCGAGTTGCTTTCGATGTCTGTTCTACGGAAACTTCGGATAGTATTTCTAACTGACACTGACATTACACCGCCACCAACTTCTATCCCTTCGATGAATTGTAAACGTATTGCCAGGCATATGCATAGCAATTCGCAATATAGAACGTCGGGTTTAAGCCATGTCTGAGTAACCACAATCAAATCCGTGTCCACAGCAAGCGTTTGAAATTTTTTAATCTTGTTGACTATACTTCTAGCGTTCAGGTATAAACATTAGAAACTATATGATCGTTGGGTCCAGAGTTTGGCATGATACCAACCAAAGGAATTTTCTCCAAAGAAAAGCAGGCTGAATGGTTGTTATACCAGCGAACCCGTTGCTTGAAGAAGCCATTACTCTGAATAGTTTCATGTAGTTTGCTGGAATTAACCCATTCAGTACAATACACAACATTCGCACTGAGATCGGATTATCCAAGAGTAGGAAAGCTGTTACTAACTAACTAACAAGCTATCAAAGTTTCATGAAGAAATTTGGTGGACGTGTAGGCCAACGCGAAATCTTCAAAACCTGGATTTTCTCTCATTTTGTTAGTTCAAACGCGAAACATTGTGTGTTACAAAAACGAAGACTGCATTTATGAGCAGACGTATTGTTCCGAAATTTAAATTATACATAGTCACAGTTCGGTTGTTAAATATCTTTCAATTAACTATTTAAGTTAAATCATCCCTAGTTCCTATACACCAGTTGACTTGAACCTCTATTACGATGAAATGAGGAAAGAGTGGCATTTGGCTTTCGAAGTGCATCGTATATTTTGGGATAGTATTCTTACTTCTCACATACTTTATTGTCTTTGTGCCGTGATTCGTGCTGGCAACACGAGTTAAGTACTCACGTTTCGGGAACGACTGAGTATTTTAACAAAATATAAAAATAAAATGCCTGAATCTTAGTCGAAATTAAGCTAGAATATTAAAATATTTATTTTCGGAGTTACCGTTGTTTTATACTCATGTTTCAGTTTTGAGCATCCTAAAGACCATTTGACCTGAACCACGACTGCGATAGCCTAAAATGAAGTG
>CACRXK020012694.1:0-14814 GCA_902702795.2 Paramuricea clavata
TATATATATATATATATATATATATATATATATATATATATATATATATATATATATATATATATATATATATATATATATATATATATGTATATTCTCATGCATATTCGATTCTAATTAATTAATACAATAAACAACGATATATTCGATTCTATTTGCAATCTGACTGATAAATCATACTATTGAACGACATGCATATTCGATTCTACATGCGTTGGAAATGACTTTCAACCTGATAAATCATACTAAAATATACAATGTTGATCAAACTATTCTAATACAATATGTTTGATAGCCTGCGTGGCAGGCCCTCAGTTTTATAGGGGACTGATATATCAGTCGTGGCCCTCAGTTTTATAGGGGACTGATATATCAGTCGTCTTTATAAACTACTGTATGACGTTTGTGTGATGTTACTCTGAGTGTATATCCACACCGGGCAGGCTTGAAAAATATGCCTGGCCACGGCGGGATTCGAACCTACGACCTTTGGAATACAGACCAAGTGCGCTAATATTAACCCCAACTTTACTAAGAATTTATATACATCTCTATACAGTATGAGCGTTATGAACTTAGCCAGTGGTCTATAGACGATCTCTATACAGTATGAGCGTGGTCTAGAACTTAGCCTGTGGTCTATAGACGCGGTTCGAATTTCAAGGATAATTGGGATAAAAGGAACCGCGCAGCAGGACACCGCGGACACGAAGGCTACAGAGAAACAGAGCCACGAAAGATCGCGCTTCAGTCTCTCACATAGTGGTTAAATGGCTACCCACAAAAACTAGCAAAAAACAAGTCTCGACCAAAATGTCTCAGTCTTTGAGAGTTCGATACGTGTGTTTGATCTGATTTAAATTGTGTATTTTGATTGTCAGGATATTAACCCATTATAAGTACAAACTCAACTTGCCAAGCAGAGAGTATTGCCACTGAAATATATTCCCGGCAAATAGTTTTGTTCGCTTTGTAGGATATCACAATCTGTGGGCAGACCGCTCCTTCAACTTTCAAAATCAAATAAAAGTTTTTCAAAAGCTCAACCGTACTTCTTATGTGAATAGAAAAGATCACTTACTGTTATTGTTGAACAATTTTGTCCAGATATGAAGCTCGAAAGCGTCTTTTCCTTAAAAATGCCACTTTTTGCATTTCGAACTGTGTTTTCCCTATAGTTTTGACTGAAAACACAGCGACGGTACTGGCTGCTGGCATATTCATTTTTTTTTTAATATTTAATTTGCTTTTCATCGCGTGTAAATGGCGTCAGCTTCGCAAATCCGTGTGACGTCCTAAACACTGCATTTTTCACCGAGTGAACTCTCTTTATATCTTTACTCTTTGATTCTACTGGAGATCATGAATTTTACAGCGAGGATTCCAGGGTTTTTTTCGTATCATAAAAGTTGCTTATTGCACTTCCAATATGATGTCATATATAAAAACATATGTATCATTGGAAAATTATTCTCATACATAGCAGTTTCCTGTAAACGTCAATCTTAGGGTTTCTTTAATAATTTTGCTTGTACCAACGGCATTTACAAGATGATATAAAAAAGTATTGCAAAGTCACCTGTACCACCATGCTTACCTAATTTGTCTATCCCAAACGATACTGTACTTCCATTATTTATGATTTCAGTCTTTGAAACACTGTTAGAAACAGACATATTCTTGTCATCTCTCAGAATGCTCCAGACAATCCTGTATCCGATAATAACCCCGTTAGGGTCAGATGGTGAAGTCCAAGTTAGATCGAGTTCTGTTGATGAAATACGTTCCAGCTGAACGTTTCCAGGCTTACCAGGTGCTATGGAGAAACACAAAAAAACAATTACTTACTTAGTCTACTTGCACAAATAAAAGGGAAGTTGTTCAGGATATCTGCATTCATGTATTTCCAGCCCAATACAGTTTTTAAAGCAATCCTCTCAGAAGCATCTGGAGAAGAAATTGTGTGAACATTTCCAATAGAAAATTTAACTAACTATAACAAGAAAAAATACTTTGATTGAAACATACTCCGAGCACAAGCTTCTATTATTCGGAGTATGTTTCATGTTGCGATGAAACGTCGTGAACGTTTTTCACCTTTAAACTTATGGTAAAATTTAAGAACTAACAAGTTGTTGATTATATTATATTTTATTTCATTTGTACAATAAACTGTTTAAAGAAACAATACAAATATCTACAGCGGGCCAGAATAGGCACACAAAACCTAAATTCCTCAGCATTCGCCTAAAAGACATCGACCAAAACGTACAAGAGTTGGTTTTAATCATACAATTTTTGCAGCCATTGGCTGAATTACGTTTATATTTATAAATGTTTCAGATCAGCTAAAATTGTTTTGATGAAGTTAGAATTATTCAACAAATGCTTTCATTAAGCTAAAATTATTCTATTGTACAGTACATATTATAGATGCTTTTTACAAAACAAAATATTACGAAAATACTATTTACAAATACTATACGAATTCAGTGCATTATGGATTATATACAACTATTTGTAAAAAGATCAGTTTGATAAGGAAATTAGATAGGCTGTAGTGGAAGACAGGAACTGCATAGTGAGTTACGTAGAAAGAGATTAGTTCTTGCGTTGGAACGTTTACTCTTTTGGATGACTTTTCTTATAATTTCGGCGATATGATTGTTCCAGATTCGGTTGTCACTAATGTTTAATGCCAGCAATTTAACGTTGTTTACAACTTCTATGCATTTATTCTCTACTGTAATTGGAGTGAAAACAGGAGGGTTCTGCGAAAATGAAATTCGTAGCTCCGTGCATTTATCAGATTTAATTGCATTCGTTTTATATTAGACCATTCAGATATTTCATCCGCTATTACTTGAGCTTCACTACAATCGCCTTTTAATACAACTTCTGAAGCCGTGGTGTCATCAACGTACTTCCACAGGTTGTCATCATTCCTTGATGGGGGTACATAACCCCATTCGTGGGGTACATAGAAAAGCAACAATTTCCCAACTTTTAAGTTTTTAACTTTTTTTTCTCCAAAGTTGCAGAAGAATGCGTGGTGAATAGTTACGTTAAACCTGCTGTCTTGAAGATCATCGACACTAACCAGTTTGGTGCACTCCCTAAATCCTCAACCACACTTGCTTTATTAGACATGATACATCATTGGATGTAATGGTTCATGGAACAGGAGCAACTATCAGAGTAATTCTTTTTGATTGTAAAAAAGGCATTTGACCTTATTGATACTAGTATCCTGAAAAGTGAGCTATGTGCATTAGATCTACCTAATCGCATCATTAACCGGATCATTGACTTCTTATCGAACAGATATCAAAAAGTTAAAACCCGAGATTTATAATAGTAGAGACCTTACGATTTAGGATGGCCAAAACAAACTCCTTCAAATAAATGGTAGTAAAGATAATTCGTCGTACAATATTATCAATCGTATGAATTTAATACAGTCTTAGAAGTTGAAGACATGGGTTTAATGGTTGGGAAGAGTTCTGCTAAACTCTGTTTGAAGTTGCACTTGTTGCGGTTTGAAATGCAGCCGTGTATCAAGACGTGAAAATATGTGATTTGGCGTTGTAAACAGAGCGAAGAACAATGTCTAAATTATTCATATATTGTAATTATTCAATTGTTTTCAATGATTTATTGTATTGGTAGCCGTTGCGTTGCCGTCCTAAATCGTAAGGTCTCTAGTTTGATTACAGACTTTCCTTTCTCGATTTATTTTATTTCTAAAGAATTTGAAATTAGCTGAGTCCCGGCCATAGGTGGAGAACACTTTCTGTCTCTTGTCAATTAGATGGCTCGTTATCCAAGGAGCGTTTCACCAGCATTAGTAATTTTACCCCCGTAAGGACGATGTTTTGAAACGTGTTCTTTAAGTGTTCACGATCATACAGGGGTGTGAAGATTAGGAACAAGTCGATTGAATTGAAATATCTTCCTAATGCTGCTTTAGAGCTTCGATGGATACTTCACTTATGTAAAATAGTTGTGGAGTAGGAGTCATTAATTCTATTCTTTGGTGAAACAGTAATAGTGTTGTGATTAGATAGTCCAAAGGAGGGAAAAGATTGAGGTGCATCGTAATAATCGTACAAATTTGTTAAAATAATGTCAAGGATGGCGTTTCTGCGGGTTGGCGTCTGAACAATTTGCTTTTGCCGAAAGTGATTTTTAATTTGGCGGTTAAAGTCCCTAGAAACAAAATTGCACAGTTTAGGAATCTTAATGACTCAACAATTCTAAGTGATCGAAATAAATGGTCTTTCATACAGTAGAGTATTCATCTGCACTTGGTGGGTGGTATACAATAGCTACAATAATGCAGGAAAACGTGCGAGGAATGCGACCTCAGATAAAATTTCGTGATCAGGACAGCATGAAAAATCTGAAATCAGTTTAATTAAAGTTAAAATCGCTGTCTTTAATGTGTGCACACACCCCGACATGGCTTTTATTAATTCTGTCCCTACGTACAATTGTAAACCCTGGGATGGTCACCACGCTGTCAGAAATTGAGTCTTTCAGCCAAGTTTCAGTAATAAATGCCAGGCTAATTTGGTTACGGAAAATAAATTATTGGACTTCGTCAACTTTTGGGACGAGGGACATGACATTCGACAGCATTAATTTCGGGAACATATTCTAGTGTAGCTACTTTTCCAACAGGAATTTTATTAGGTTACAATCGGGCCTTCTGCGCACACTCCAGTTTTTCTTATAATGGTTGTGGGATGAATTACATCAACGATTCATAATTTCCAGTCCATTTCAACCGATTTTTGTTATAGTTTATGTCGTTAGACTCTTTAAAGCGAAACAAGTCTTCCAGATTCCGACCACAAGCATAATTATCTTCTAAAGGTTCTGAGCATAATGTAACACGTCCTACTGCCTGTGGTACGACTTGACTCGATCCATCCCCAGACCCGCCCACACTCTAAAAACTGGTGTGTAATTTTACACACCAAATTGTGTATAAATACACACCTTTTCGAAAAAAGGTGTGTATAATTACACATCTTTTGCAATATGGAAGGCAAGGTGTGTAATTATACTGCTACAATATAGGAGAATTCCCTATATATAAATGCTTCCCTTTTATTAGCCCCTCCACTATAAAACCCGAAATCAATAACTCCTTCTGTATTAAGTTCACTGCTTAGGGGCTTTGGGGGTACAATCGTCAGAGCAAGCATTGTTCACCTCTGAGATTGTGGGTTCGATCCTCACATTGAACTAATGACACTTGTGTGAAAAGAGTTGGCCAACACTCTACCAAAAGTCTGGTTTCCTACCACAGGGAATGTTGACAGGGTTGGGATTAGCCACCGTGATCAGACATGAGTCATATAAGGTGGTTGCCAGAGTGTCCTTAGTGAGCCTTCGACTCGATCAGGTTGAGCTACGTCCTTCGCAATTCGGCTCAGCTCTCAGCTGCAAGTAAGCATGATTAATAGCTAGTACATGCAAGCAAGGATGATTAGATCCTAATTCCATTCCTAGTACACCCCCAATTACTCACTATTAAATTAATGGATTATTGGAGGTTTTTGTAGATGGAAATTTTGAGTGTACATTTTATACATTTATTAGACCTAACGTAAACCAGGAGCGGTTGCAAAAGAATGCAACTGTATGCCCTCTGGTAGGAATCAGACATGTGACCCTGTGAATGCGATTCCAGTGCAGCGCTCTAAGGGGTGGACCATTAGATATCCTGGGAGGGGGGAGGGAAAATTTTCCCTACAAGAATTTTTTTAGAGTTCGAAACTTTGTCGGAATTTTTTTCGGAGTAGAAGCTGTGCCGAAATTTTTTTGAAAGGCTTTATACCTACCTTTTTCCTCCGTCTACCGATAGAGAAAAAATGGCGGCAATGTAGCCAAGCAACTATATTGGCACGAATTTTCCGTATTGAGCAATCATATGAAAATTTAATATATTACAAAAAAATACGTATCATAGAAGGTGTCAGTTTCATAGAAGGTATCAGTTTCATAGAAGTGCAAAGCATAAATACAAGAAACACTTGAACATTCTTTTGCAATTTCTTGCGTGGAAATTAGTAAATTCCAGAACCACTGTTCAATCTCATATTTGAAAAAAAACTTCTGGTTCCACCCCTATTATTGTATTAGTCCGTTTAATATTAATGATAATAATAATATTTAATATTTATACAGGAATGCTTATTCAGTGAAAATTCACTGTTATCAACTAGGGTCCTGTCGTTAGGTTAAAAATTGTTCTAAAAAAAAGTTACAGTATATACATATATATATATATATATATATATAAACTATGCTATCCTAATAAGGGTATATACAGAATATAACTAGGATACCAAAAGGTAGCGAAGTGCTGCCGTTGATCTCCTCATAGGGAAATAATATGCCTTAATATAGAAGTGTTACGTCACACAGTTTTGCATCTAAATACTAGGTATATATTTTCCTACATGTTTCTCAAATTGCATTGTTATTGCATGTTACTGGTATTTGAAAGGCCATTTGTTGTGTAAAATCATAGACAATCAAACAGGCTAAATATAAGAAAATTTCCCCTTCTTTTTCTCTTTTGTACATATAGTATATATGAAGTCAAAACTTTCTGATGTTACATTGATTGACTGTAAATAATTTAAACCTAATAAAACACATTAAACACTCCTGCTCGTTTTTTAAATAGTACATCGTTGCCAGAGATTTGCCAGGCGGAAAACGAATTCTTGTGATAAATATGAGAGCCCAACATATAAATTTTAACAAAGCCATTAAAACAGTTAAGATTTTAAAGAATTTTTATTGTAACGTTTCGTCTTTAACTTAAGACATCTTCAGACTAGATAAAATTACATGAGATTTGAATATATATAAGCTAATTATAATCTATTTACAACGTGTTATGTTACTAAGGATAATAAAGGATAAGAGGGTGTATGTATGACAGGACGATACAAATGAGGAAACAAAACAGACACAAGACAACGGCAATTACAGAAAGTTAAGCGGAATAGAGCTGCCCTGGACGTTAAGGCCCTGTCACGCTATTGCGTATCGTACTAGCGTATGCCAGCGTATGAAAAATATCACTCATACGCTGGTATACGCTGACATACGCTAGGGGTACGTTAGGCATAGGTTGTATACGTTTCAAACACGGTCGCGTACGGTGGCATACGGCGAGACAGAACATTTTTTTAAGCATGTTCAAAAATTTTGTGCGTATCGGACGTATGCTTTATAGGATAAGCATACTCTAGGCACACGCTGAATACGCTAGAGGTACGCCAGATATACGGTACTCATACGCTGGCATTTCAAATGATTTTTGTGCGTATGAAAATTATTGCATTAATTTTCATACGCTTCTCATACGTTTCTCTCATACGCAATAGTGTGACAGGGCCTTTAAGAGAGGGTTTGAGCTTAGATATAAGAAGGCTTTCAAGCAAGAGGAAAGAATTTCGAAGTCGTCAAAGTTGGCAGAGTGACTTGTAGTATTTATGTGAGAGAAAATACTAGACATGACTGGACTGGATGACTGCTGTCCTGTTATAGGAGTGAGTCCCAGGTGTTCCGATACTCTGGTGTGTAAATGGCGCATGTTTGACCCACATACGACGCGGAACACCATCGACACTTAAGTGGCTGTCTCACTAAGAACCATGCAGAGCGTTTCTGGTTGAAAATTAGATTTCCTTTATATTTTTACCATGAACTACCTTTGTCCTATAAAAGGTATTAAACTATTTCTTTTTTTTTGAGTTATGACGAATTTTTGTCTGGACGTCAGCGACACTGAAATTTGACCCCGAAAACGGCAGTCAAATATGTGTTAAATTGTGCATCATAACTCGGAAAGTTTCGCGTCAAATTAAAAACTTTTTTCAGCGTATTGAGACATATTCTTCTTCTTTTAGAATGTTGAAAGAATTAAAATGTACATCATATTTTAAGCCTGCTAGTCTCCATCCCAGGAAGTCGGTATTTTCGTTCGCCGAACAACTAAATGATTAGGTACAAAATTCAAACTAAAAATTCTCAAAAGTGCAACCTGCTTTGTGTCTAAAACACTTTTAGGGTTAAAGTAAAATACTTAAGGTTAAGTTATTCGCAATAAAACTTGTCGGCAAAGGGAATATGAAGGAGTGCAAAATTCATAAATTATGGCTATATTAATTAAAATAGCTCTATTCACGACTATTGTTTACCTTTGTGATACCCGGAAACACGATTAGCCGGCGTTAAATTACTCGCGGAGCTTTTATATCAGCGATTATTATAAATATAAAATAGTGTTTATAAGTTGAATACGTATATTTGAATACAAACACCACCTTGTAATTTTTTAAGCTTTCGGAAAGCCTTTACAATTGATCATTTTAAAGTTGATTAAAATTCTTAAATAGTTGCACGCCAACATAATGTACAATATATTATCGTTGTTTAATATGTACTGATGAGTGTGCCATAAATAGAATACACACTATATTACGAAAGCAACAATATACTAAACTTCATAGTTAACTTGCTACCTGGATAGTTATTTTTCGCGTGTTCTTCAACAAACAATTTAATGTCGCAAATTTAATCTTTAATCAAACGTTCGGGAGTTGTCGAAAAAATTTCGAGCTTAGTAAATTGTGTTCCTGTAGTCTGTATGCCAAGGGGATTACATTTTTAGCCAATTTTTAAGTTTCTCTAATTTATAAAATAATAATAAAAAACAAGAAAATAATAGCAGAAAATAATAGCAGACGCAATATATACAAGTTGTTTTTGTTCTTCAATGCGCCATTGTTAAAAATAATTATTGGAGTATTTTTTCAACGTACTTCTTAAATTATATCAATGACAGTGTTCCTTTGTAATTTCCACACCTGTTTTGTTTAACAGAAAATTAACGCAAAGAAGTGCCGTTTATATAGATATAGAAGCTTACTAGTTTAGTTTTGATTATTTGGAAAAGTTGTTCATTTGTTGGCGTTGGTGGTATTTCTTGTGGTGAAAGTCGTGGATTTACAGGAGATTAGTTGCTTATATATTTGATTGTAAGGAAGATATGAGTGGTCAACTATCAAACTGTCATCTTTCTAAATCGAACTTGAGAGAGAACGAGTTAATTGCTATTCGCGCGGGAATGTTCAATCTTACCGAAGACCAGTTTAAGACGATGTTTAGTTGTCCATCCCACCGTACATAACTTGGGACGATTTTGGAGGCCGCTAAGACCGTGCCAGTATTCCCTCCATTCGGGTCCTGTTCATAAGTGTACAGGAAGAGATGTTTTCAATGTGTCATTATCAAAAGCAGTTTTTACTATTTATGGGAAATTAATTCAAGTAGGATCTCGTAAGTATTACGTTACTTTTACCGCTTTAAGTGTTGTAATTAGTACTTTAATGACGCGGAGGAAAACTGGAGTTACCTAGCGTAAGTTCACGTGTTCTTCATGAAGGAGAATGCGTAAGTTTACATGTTCTTCATTTTGAGGCGAAAGCACAAAGAGAAATGCTTGTGGACAACTTGTGGAAAATGCTTGCTGATCGACGCATGCCATCCTACGACGCGTATGATTTATGTGACATGTACAAACAGAAGAGCCTATCTGTTTTTAAAATAACGATGCTGGAAGAAATTTGTGCGCACTTTGAACTTCAGTTCAAATCAAAGGCTAAAAAACAGACTCTCATAGATAAAATATCATCCATGATTGGGCAATGCACATGTTTCCAAATAAATAACTAAACTGTGCAGGTGCGGACAATTGCAAATATTCCCAGACTAACTTGGACCGCGAGTGTGTGGAGCCTGGAGCAGTATCGTTAACCCAAATCAAGTGCCAAAAACGCCGCATGCAAACCGCGATGTTATGTATTTTTTATTGCTAATTTATACTACTATTTTGAGACAAATCAAATTTTGCCGAAAAATACCAATTGAAGTTGAAAGTTATTCACAGAATGGCGATTAGCTGCAAACTACTGTAAAATTATTATTATTGCTCTGTAGATTTTAAGATAAAGGATAGATCTCAGTAAACGTCGCAGCTAGTCAATGTCAATGCAAATAAGATCGTTTTATACGATGAATATTGAATGGTTTGCATGAAAGGACAAAAATTGTGCCAAATGGGCAATGCGGAAAACTTTAAACAGAATATAATAACAAGTTCATGGATTTTTTAATTCGATGCGACGTTACGGCACTACACATTTTCGACATTGGCATTGTACCTGTCCAGTCATACAACGTCCTAGACGAATTTATTTCTTCTGACCGTTTTAGAATCGTTATACAATGATTAAGCAATATATTAGTCGCTATAAAAACTCCGCGAGCAACATTGAACGTGTTCCCATGCAGTTATCACAAAGGTAAACAATAGAGCTATTTATAGCCAAAATTTATGAATTTTGCACTCCTTCATATTCCCTTTGCCGACAAGTTTTATTGCGAATAACTTAACTTTAAGTATTATACTTTAACCCTAAAAGTGTATTAGACACCAAGCAGGTTGCACTTTTGAGAATTTTTAGTTTGAATTTGTACCTAATCATTAGTTGTTCGGGGAACGAAAATACCGACTTCCTTGGATGGAGACTAGTAGGCTTAAAATAAGATGTACATTCAAATTCTTTCAACATTCTAAAAGAAGAAGAATATGTCTCAATACGCTGAAAAAAAATTTTAATTTGACGCGAAACTTTCCGAGTTATGATGCACAATTCAACACATATTTGACTGCCGTTTTCAGGGTCAAATTTCAGTGTCGCTGACGTCCAGATAAAAATTCGTCCTAACTCAAAAAAAAAGAAAAAATTAGAAATTCTAATATTAGTTTAATACCTTTTAGGACAAAGGTAGTTCATGGTAAAAATATAAAGGAAATCTAATTTTCAACCAGAAACGCTCTGCATGATTCTTAGTGAGACAGCCACTTAAATAAGTATACGACACCAGATCTCAGAAACGTAGGAACTTTATCCTTGAAAGGAAAGAAAGAAGAGATGCGTTTAGAGGAGCGAAAGATAAATCGAATGTTGAGATGAGGATAAGCAGCATTGCAAAGTCGGTTGATTTGAGTGCGAATCTGAAGAGAGTGTGAACCGGTGAAGGGAAGGCAGAAATAGACAACCTTTTTAGGAACCGTGTGAATAGGAGGTTTGAGTTCGAAGATCTTGTTAAGCAAACGATGAACAAGACGGTCAAACATGTGGGAGGGGAAACCATTCAAGTTAAACAGTTTCCTGATAACTTGAAGCTGAGTGTGAAAGTTTTCATAGCTAGAACAGAGGTTGAAAATTCTGTAAAGTAAGCAAGAGATTAAAGAGCGTTTGTATGCAAGAGGAATGAAGCTGTGGAAGTTAGTGAAAAGACCCGTGAAAGTTGGTTTACGATAAACAGAAGTGGAAAATTCACCGTTTAAACGAGTTATATCGACATCGAGAAAAGGCAGTTTACCGTCTTTTTCCAGTTCGGATGTAAAAGAAATGTTTGGGTGTTGGCGGTTAAGGTGATTAAGAAAAAGAGGTACGTGGTCCGGGGATCTAAAAAGAAGAAAACAGTCATCAACGTAACGTCGATATAGAATAGGTTTGAAAATAGACAGACAGTTGTAAAGCCATGATTTCTTATGGAAAGACATGAAGATATTAGCAAAGAGAGGGCCTAGAGGACTACCCATAGGCACGCCATCAATCTGTTGATAAATCCGACCGTTAAAGATAAAGTGACAGTTTTTCACAGAAAGAGATAGAAGTTTAATGAACTGTGAGCGATCAAAGCCTTCAAAATATATGCAGCTGGCAAAGATGTGATTTGAGATAATCTCAATTGTTTCATCAACAGGAATGTTGGTAAACAATGAAGTGACTTCAAAGCTAGCCATAACCACACTATCTGAGTTGATGTCGCTGTTCAAGAGTTCTTGAACAAAAGAGAACGAGTCCTTGATAACGAAAGAGCTTGTAGAGATAGGAGTGAGAAAGGGAATGAAGAATTTAGCTATCTTGTACGAATAATGATTAACAGAAGATAGAATAGGTCTTAAAGGAATAGAGGATTTGTGAATTTTTGGAAGTCCATATAGTATGCATATACATGTACCAGTGGGATACAGTTCGTTGTAAGTTCTTTCATTAATACAATTGTCAGCCTTTAGTTTCCTTAATAGCGTCTTAAATTGACTTTCACGCTTGAGAGTGAGCTTAATTGCATCATCAATCAAAAGTTCAAATTTTGAAGTGTCCGACCGTAATTCATCCATCTTTTTCTTGTAGTCATCCTTACTAAGAATTACTACGCCGTTTCCCTTGTCGGGTTTCATGATTACAATGCTGTTGTCGTTCCCGAGGTCTTTGAGAATGTTCAGTTCTTCCTGTGTATATAAAGCGTTAGGTCGAATGTAGCTTCGGAAACCGGAGTATGCAATATCTTTCAACTTGGCTTTAATCGATACCGAGAAGAAGCCAGAATCAAAGTTGATTGGTTCTCGCTTGAGTTGATTATAAAACTTTTCAAACGGTGTGAAGAAACTACAGGAATTCAGTTTGGTTGGTGGGATAGCAGGCAAAGTTAAGTCCTTTGGATAGGATTTCCTTTTCTTTGTTCGAGATAAGACGATCAGAGAAATTGAAAACCACGTCGTCAGGGTAGACCGAGTTCGAGTTATTTTGTCCCGAGCAGAGACGAAAAATCTTGCGGCCTTGAACGCACTGATGTTGACAATTGGTGTAATGACAACAAAATGATGCCAAATACAGACAAAACGAAGTGTATGCTCATAACATCGTGGCAAAAACGGCTTCACGTACCACAAAATGAAGATCTGTGTGTAAGCCTTAACGATATAGCACTGGAAAACGTTACTTCAAAACCGCTACTTGGCGTCACTATGAATCATAATCTGTCCTGGGAGGATCATATAAACACCACTGTTTCAAAGATAAATAGGAGTATAGCTCTACTTCGTAGTATTAAACGATATTTACCGCTACAGACACGGAAACTGTTCTTTAATGCGCACATTCTTCCACACATGGATTATTGTTTCATTGTTTGGGGTGGTTCACCTCATGTTAAGAAGATCAATTTAGCTCAAAAAGGAGCAGCCAGGGTAATTTTAGACATCACGGATAATCGTTACCCCAGTAAAGACATGTTTTTAACATTAAACTGGATGCCTATCGAGGATCGTATTAAGTACCGTAAAGCTATTATGGTCTACAAAAGTCTCAATTATTTATGTCCGGATTATATGACAAATATGTATATGTTTAGGTTTGTCAGACAAGTTCATACAAAGACAACCCGATCAAGCTCTGCAAATGACCTGTATTTGCCTTCGAGAAAACATAAACAGATATATACAAATACGTTTGGATACAGTAGTGTAAATATATAGAACACATTAAGTTCAAACATTAGAGAAAGTGTATCTCTAAACGACTTTAAGAGGAAATTTTTAACAAATTATTTTTTAATTGGTAACTGATAATATTTCACTCTAAAATAGCGAGGGCCCTGAGGAAGATAAGTCTTTTGACTTACCAGGTATATTAGCTATGTAATATTTTTAACCATCTGTAAATAAAGTTTATTGATTGATTGATTTATTGACCACGTTAAGATGGCGACCAGACGTGTTATGGCGAACTCCGATATTATTCCACCATTACTTGATAAATCTCGTAAAGAAATTGTTAATTCATCAACTATTGGTATTGATTTTCTTGGTAATGTTTTAAGCAACGACCTTATTTACGAGGGCGCACGTTTGAAATGGTGCAATGATTTAGACTCTCTTAAGGCGTTTGTTGCCGAAGTGCTTGACCTAAACGGGAAATAATGTTCTCCTGGAGGTGGGTCTAAGAGGTTCACAAGCTCCAATGCTGAACTAACTTTGACGTGGTATTCAGGCAAGCAAAACACTTTATTATTTCAAGGCAAAGATGGCAACCTAATTCGGGATGGATGTGTCAAATTTTGTCAGACACGGGATGGTGTTATGAAGTCGAGTTGTAAACAAGTGCAAGCCCTGTCGAAAAATTCAGAGTTACAGTGGGATCTCATTGCTCAAAATATTTTGGAATCAGAGCCTACACCTATATCGAGACCGGCCAACCAAGTTGATGCCGCATCACAGGTTTGTCTAGATAACAAACTATTTGTCGAACTGTCGCTGTTCGTGTGGCGTTTTAAATTAGATTTTTCTATTCTATCTAACAGAATTGATTCGATTGCAAATGCTAATACCGAATATTCTCATAAAGATAAAAGAAATTGATCGTCTTCGGAGTGAACTTTCGATTGAGAAGGCGAGATCTGAAAAGCTTGAATCTCGGTTGAGTTTATTTGTGAAAGAACGATCCCTTGAAATTGAAAAGTTGAATCTAACCATTGTTTCCCTAGAGAATAAAAATGCATCTACATTTGCTGCTCCGATGAACAATAACAATAACAATAGTAAGATTAATAAAAACACTCTTATGAACAAAAACAACAGAAATGGTCACCGAAACAATGGTCATCATGCATAACAACAATGGGTTAAATCAATGCAAATCTCAAAACGTCAGTTTACAACCTTTCATCCCTGCTCCTGTAAATAATAGGGACCTTGAAAGTGTGCCGTTTCACGATAACTAATAGGGACTTACAAAACAAGGCACTACAAATCAATCAAATTGCAAATATGCCCGAAAAGCAACCAATATCGGATTGGATTGGTTCTTTACCGTTAATAGATATACCCATCCAAGCGAAAAATAACCAATATATTAATGGAAATACCTC
>CACRXK020012695.1:0-14813 GCA_902702795.2 Paramuricea clavata
AAATACCAATAAATTTACAACGCCATGGCAACGGCAAAACATTGAAATAGAAATTGTCTAGAAATGATACAAATACTTGCCTTGAAACTCCAGACACGACTCCCAATGCCAGGTTGAGATACTTGTCTTCATACGAAGACAATCCATCATTACTAGCACTATCAGTTTGCAAAATAAAGCCAAAAACGTCTTCAGAATGCGATTCAAACAAAACTACAACACAATACATTTCAACGCTCGTGCGTTCCCGTGCGCGATAACACCACAGAGTAGATAATACATACAGAGACGTAACTGACCGTTGTAAACACTGTAGAAGATTACGTTATCATGTACCCACTTTTTTTCAGGCGTCAGGCGAAAAATGATCAACTGCGCGTGCTCAGCAAGTTTAAAGTGAGTCGTCATCAGGTCGTCATCCAATCAGATGCATGCATCTAGTAACTTGCCGAGCATGCGCAAAAAAAAAGTGGGTACACTAGTTATGTCTCTGTATGTTTCTACTCTGTGATAACACAGAGTAAGGATCATCCTTCAACATTTTATCAATTTCATCAATTTCATCATTAACCTGCTCTATTTGACCACAGAGTATACAGAGGCGGAACTCGCGGCGATTCCTTTGTTCTTTGTGTCCCCGTGCCACGTCATTTCCACGCGCCACGCAAATTGCTCTGGCAAGTGTCATTCGTCGTGTTTTCAGTCAAAAGCATAGGAAAAACACCGTTCGAAAGTAGAAAAATAAATATTTTTGCGAAGTTGCTCCACCGATCTTCATTTTGGGACTCAAATTTGAAAGATAAATGGTAAGTGGTTATTTTGATGTAAAAAGATGTACGTTTATAGGCTAAATACAAAGAAAAAAATAGTATAATCTTTGTACCGCATGGCCATATTTTACAATCTCGGTGCTTGTGATGTTCTGCCAAGAAGCAGATTCCCATCTCGCTAAATTAATGGCCAAACGTATTGCTTTCCTGTCTTTTACATTAATAAGAAAGCATGGTTGCTGATTTGAAACACTTCCATTGCACACTTCCATCAGGTTCCATGTAGCTTTGGGATTTGTGAGCAAAAATTAAAAGTTAAACTACCCATGTTTTTAATACTTTCTGTGCAACTGTTAACCACATTCACAAATGTATTCTCCAGCAAAGAAACGTTTCTTTACGGATTGTTAATTCGCCTGCACTGCTTATGCCTTCAAAGGTCTTGAACATGCAGAATAGCAGAGACTACTGTCATTGACATCCTTTGTCACAAAATTATGATGGCATATTGGACAGCTATGTTGGATAAGGCACTTTCTTAATAAATAGCCTGACACATAAGTTCATGCAGACTATTTAAGTTTTGTTCAATTTCATTTGTTTTGCAGTCGGTATCTTCAACTGCTTGGATTAGTGGTGGGCTTGTCTGATCATTTCCTGCAGATAAATCAGATTGGCTAGGGTGAAATGCAATCAAATAGGCATCAGAATCTTCAGCACAGCTGCCAATTGAAAGTGGTGTCAAAATATTATCTACAAATAATTTGCAAAATGCTCTGGTGAACTGGATGGGACTAATGGGTTGTCACAACCCCCCCCCCCCCTTGCTGCCTAATGAGGCCAAAGAAGTTCTCCAGAGGATCTTGGTTGAGGCAAGGAATGATGTTGGGTCTTGAAATGTAAATACCACAGTGTAATTACTACTGACAGTGTAAATACTACAGTGAAATGTAAATACGACAGTGTAATTGTGGTTTAAAAATACAAAGTTCATTTTAATAAATGTTGTTTATTTTATTTCACATTTATATACATTTAAGAACTTAAATTATTCAGAAACCAAATAAATATGTGTTCAATGTCAATAAATATTGCAAATTGTAATTTTTTATTCCAAAATAGGCAATAACTGTTTCCTTTATAGTTGACCCCACATGCTTTCATGAAAATTAATACTAAATAAAAAAAGTAGCCAAATGATCCATGTTTCCTCTTATAGTCTTTGCTTTATATGAAAAGTTAAATACTATGAATAATTGCATTGTTCCTTTTATTGATAAAGAGTTTCCCATTAAAAGAGAAAGTATTCCCAATTAATCCTTTCCCTGTTAAAGTGTGCTCTCCCTTTGACAAGTAAAAGAGTAAAATAATAAAGTAGGGTGCATCAGGGCACAATGCAACTCAATGGGTTAATTTAACTGGATCATTTGGTGTTGGACAGAGTAAAATAATAAAGTAGGGCACGACTCAATGGTTTAACAAGTAAAATTGTCTAGCTTTACAGTACATCTTCCAAGGGGGGCTGGATTTGGGAAGCAGGCCTACCACTTTTAGTTGCATTGGGGGGGGGTAGGGCTGCTTTTTGAACCTCAATTAAACTATTACAGTAATCTGAAGGCCTGTTTATATGGTCTCCGGGTACTAGGGAAATCCGAGCCACCCTGGCAAGGCAAAATTATATTCATATCCTATTATAGCAACTGCCATGCAGGCCGTGTTTGCATGGAAAGTTTTGAACTTGTCTTGCCTAGTGGGATGATCCAGGTAGTAGGATCACTCCCTCAGGGGGTACAGCATCTCTATTACTCAAGATTAATTATATAAACATTGCCTGAGGCTATGTAAACTTGGTGGGCATTCCAATAAGATCAAATAGTCTCAGGTTTTCCCCAATCAGGCAAACAAATTAACATAGTTGTAAGATTCGTCTGCGTCTGATTCATTGTAATGAATAATGTAGTTCAACAGGAATGATTGGCAATCTAGAAAAGCAAAATAAAATAAACAGATTAGATTTTTGTTTTAAAACATGTACAGTGACTTGGCATGTCTGAGAAATTGATCTTTGAGAGCCAAAAAAAGGTTGTCGGTGCACTGTCAATATATAACCAATGCACTAATCTAGGGGAATCACTATAAAGTATAATTTGATCAATCCCCCACCATTGGGTCAACATATAAGTTAAATAAAGTCTATACGAGTACTTTAGAGTACTGTGGCTCCATGTCCATGACTCCATCAGTCCATGTTGAATGTTGATGTTCATTTTCGTATCTGAATGCTGTTTATGCAATGTTTAAATTAACGACAACCCTTTGATACAACATTGCACTTCACAAAAATATATTGATAATTTGATATATATGAGCTAGAGAAAAAAAACTCACATATAAAGTTGGCAAGTTCCAGCTGGAGTTCAGGTCTACAGAATCGAATCAGATTGCCAGAAATTCTCACTCCTTCGGGTGTCTTTTCTCATTTTCGCCGTTAAAAATGGTTTTCGTTCAATTCGCTTTTGCTAAGAAGACGCAGTGTGCCATTTATTTGCAAAATTCGTGCAGAAAATGAAGATTGATCGGTTACTGCGCTTAAAATCGCCGTTTTACTGTCAAAATTTTGCATTTCCCTTTCTTTTTCCTGATAAAAAATGTGCATGACACTTGCCAGAGGGTCGCGCATGCGCATTAAAAAAGTGGGGACATGATTTGCCTCGAGTTCCGCCTCTGTATAAGGGGAATTCTCCTACCTCCTCCGCAGGCCCTTTTTCCGCGCACATTTGCGGGCGGTGCAAATTTTTGCGGGCCACTTTTAGAACTTGAAGCGAAGCGCGAAGGGCCTGCCATATAATGTGTCGAAAATCGGGAATATGTGTCGAAAATCGGGAATCCAAAAAAATCTCTTTGAAATTTCGTCCATCATTAGTTCAAATTAATTTATCACGTAAGCTGGGTTAATTCTGGACTTGCTGACAAAAAATCAAATGGAAATACGGCAAATAAAGAAAGAAATCGATATACGACCGGCGTCATATTTGGACGAGAATGCAGAAAATACAGAGGAATCGGGAATCCAAAAAAATCTCTTTGAAATTTCGTCCATCATTAGTTCAAATTAATTTCTCACGTAAGCTGGATTAATTCTGGACTTGCTGACAAAAATATCAAATGGAAATACGGCAAATAAAGAAAGAAATCGATATACGACCGGCGTCATATTTATACGAGAACGCAGAAAATACAGAGAAATATTATTTAAGTTTAAAGTGCACCAAGATCTGCTGTTCATCCACATCCCACCATCCGCGACATGACGTCTTTTATCTTCTGGGCCTTCTGATTTGTTTCGAATTACATTCTGAAGAAATTTGATCCGCTGAAACATGAAACAGTATTTTTGGGCATATGACATATTGACATAAGTTATGCTGGTCGTTCGACGGCAGCGATGTCGATACTCTCAATATATCGTCTTTTGAAATGGACTTGGTATGTAGATTTTTGTGGTAATGGAGTTCTACATGCAGACATTGTGTTATTATCACTCAAAAGACAAAGAACAAGCGAACAATGAGACGCTATATTACTTCTATTTTAATACATTGTGAATGTATTTTTTAATATGCCAATATATTTTCAGTTTTTCACCATATCCATCTTTCAAATTGTGCTTTTACTGTTTCATGCAAACTGATGTTTGAATCATATCTAAAGTATTTGAAATGGCTTATCATAGGCTTAGTAGCAAAATATGTAGATGCATGTAATATCGTTGATGTTGTTATTGTTGTATTTGCATTGTATAAACACTTCATAAAACAGTCTCCATCGGCATCGAAAAGCGGTGGCTAGTTATAAGTACTTTTTAGTCTACCAAGACCACTGGATGCTATTTCTAAATATTATTTAGATCTATTAAATCAGTGCTGGTATGTATGTTGTATATTAAGTCATAATAGTAATTAGTAAAGTCAAAATGAAAATTTCGATTTATAGCACCCGCCATCTTGAAAACAATACTCGGCAGGCGCTCTCGCCTGTGACCCGCATTTTCCGAACCTGCCCGAAATGCTCCCTAAGGGACCGGTCATTATTTATGGTGGGGGGTGGCACCGAAGAGAAATGTTTTTGTGGCAAAAATTTTGCTGACCCAACCATTAAAAAGTCAAAAATTTGATTACCCAACCTCAAATATCAATTAAAAAATAAATACCCACCCCTGGCCAAAAACTTTACAAATTGAAAATCATTCAGTTGTCACACGTGTCCTTTACCATTTTTGTGACATGAGTTTGATAACGGCTTGTGAAATTTTCTAAAGTTTCATGTTGTCTGCAACAAATCGAACTGAAATTATCAAGATAGTGACTCTGATTGATTCACATATTGTATTGACATATCACTGTTGACATTGCTTTTCAGTCTCCAATATTTCAGTGAGTCATGCTTTGGAAATGACAATAAATTTTTTGATTACCCAACCCTTGAGTTGTTTTGTTTTTCATTTACCAAACCTTTTACTCACTCAAAATTTTGTTTACCCAACCCTTTTCTCTTCGGTGCCACCCCCTGCCATAAATAATGACCCGTCCCTAAGCGCCTGCGGAGGAGGTAGGGAATTCTCTATACTCTGTGGCGATAATCAGGAAAATTGCTCTAAAAGATTTGTTTTTCTGCCTAAGCCAATCAAAATCCGTATCTAGGGTAAACAAACACTCCGGAAGTGATTCCTGCAGTCTTTTACCAGGAAACTGTAATGCTTTACCAAGAATTTGGCGTCCGAAGTTGGCCGAACACTTTCCGATCACGAGAATTGCCATAATAGGCTTAGATTATTTCGCAATTTCCCGAGACTGCTCCGAGCTATAGAATGGAAGATGGCGATTCTTTTGGTATATTTGTTATTATTATACGTTGAAAAGAAGCAAAAAGACGAGCATTTGAATCAGGCGGAACATTCAAAATGCAACAGCAAAATTGATAATGTGTCATTTGCATAAATTTCACCGCATTGATCATTTCAAGGTAAGAAATTCGCTTGAAATTGAGCGAGAAACAATAAAATTATATGAATATTTCTGAATATATAGTATCGATCAAGCGGAATTTTTTGGTGGTATTTTCGTATGTCTACTGCAAATACTGGCGAAGTTCTTTAATATTTAATCTTCCCGTCATATACGTCGGAAATTAATATTGGCGGATCGAATTGAGTTAAAACAAGGCCAAAAATCTTGAAATATCCTGGGGGTCGGTGCCCCCAACCTTACCCCAACTCTGTCCCCACTAGTGACTGTACCCTCAGCATGGGCATACAGGAAGGAAAAAATTAGGGGGGCGGAAAGAAATTTGCCTGACTTTTTCGGATTGTGCCCGAGTTGTCAAAACAAAATTTCCAGAGAAACTTTCCAAAATTGTTGTCAACAGGGGGGGAGGATGCTACGAAAAATTCGTATTAGATAGCATATTTCCCACAAAATTGACAGAATTTGTCCCATTTATTTTTATAATAAGCCAATGCTGCCCAACTGGCTTTGTTTGCCCAACAAACTGGGGGGGCACACCCATGGTAGACCCCGGTAGACCAGCAGTAGCTCACTTTCCACCCCTGAATTTTTCTGCACACCCCCGCCCCAAGCAAAATTTGAAAATCTGTCCATAGATTATGGTGATGATAACATAAAAGTATAAACCTTTATTACCCTAAGTTAATGTTAATTAACTTAATTAATTACAATAATTTTAGTGTTAATTTAAAATAATTCACTGTTAATAATTCTACTGTATTGAAGAAGTTCAAAGAAAATAGTTCAAAATTAATCCAGCTTTTGTGTCTTCAATTTCCATACATCTTGCTTGGCACTGTATTTTGCCTGCCCTACTTTTACTTGTCAATGTCATGGGTTAATTGGGAAACCAGAGTGAGTCAGGACAAATGCCAAATTATGGTATGACAATTGTGAGATAATTCTGGAATAAACAAAAATATATTATATGTTTTAACTTTGAGCACAAAAATGATGATGGGAAAAACAAAACAATGTGACTCAACTCCAAACCAGAGACACCTGAACCATTGCTGCAATTATCAGGCTTTTAATGGTATAATAATCAAAAGTGGTCAGGATACAAGGTACCTTCCCAGTGCAAGGGAAGCAACATACAGAAGTTGGTGTTCCAAATTGTTAAACCCACTAAGCTTCAGACAGGGCCATACACAGGATTTTCTCACCGGGGGGGGGGAGTAAGGCCTATATGCCGAAAAAGTCCCAAATATCCAAAGAATAATTAATTACATTCTAAAAATCGTGATTATAGTTTTCTCTGGGGGGCAGTTGCCTCCCTTGCCTCCGCGCTGTGTATGGCCCTGGCTGCAGAGCTTCCCCAGTGGGGTTAATTGAAATTGTAGCGGGCTCAGATCCGAGTCTGGTCAGTGGGAATTACCATGAGAAATACGGACCAGTTGTCATGGAGATGGCGTCAGCAAGGGCCGAAATCCGCCATGTTTTTGGCTTCACTTTTTTTCCCGTGCAGGTCCTCCAGTAATATAGCATAGCTCAGTGGTCGCATCTTGGTTTCAATTTCCGCTATACTTCACTTAACCATTTTAGATAAATTCATTTTACGAAAGAAGCTCGGTTAAAATGTGGAACGGAACAGAACAGATATGGGGTTGCAATGCGTAAAGGAACGGATATGGGGTTAAAATGATGTTTTAAAATGTGCACAATTTGGTTGTTAGAATGTTAGTCAAACCATGGATAATAAAATAAATGGATAGGACTCTAGCTGACGTAAGTCTTTGCTGTACTTTCCGCTTTAAAAGAGTAATATTGAAGCATATACTGATCTAATTGTTTTAAAAACATGCCTAAGCCACGACAAAGTATTCAAGGTAAATGTTTTTCGTCTTTGTTTTGTATTTTTTTACATTTGTAGCTACGAAATTGGCGTCCCCAATTTTAACGAAATTTGGGATGCCTTTTTCACTGTTTAGTGCTTGAAATATTTGCTAAAATTGACTGGGAATACTTAGAGACTTCATCGTAGAATGGCGTAGTTATATTCATTTGCTCTTTGACTAAGATGTTTAGCTGTATTATTGCTAAACATGCCGTTTTTGAGAATTTGGTTTTCAACTAGGTTTCAACATCCAATCATGCCATCAGCCCATTGAAAACATTAGGTCACGTCAGCTAGTTTCCTATCCATTTATTTTATTATCCATGGTCAAACAATTTACATTTCGAGTTGTCGTGTGTAGCATCACCATGGTTACTATTTTTTAGAATTCATGTGACGGGGGTCATTGAATTTTTTTGTGATGCAAGGGGTGGGGCAGGACATTTTGTTTAGTTGTTAATTGAATTTTGCCAGCCCACCCCCGGTCATAAATAATGAATGGTCCCTTATCCCGATATCCGTTCCGTTTCGCGTTTTAACCACTCCATATCCGTTCCGTTCCGCTTCTGCATTTTAACCCAACCCATACGAAAGTCACCGTACTGCGGAATCGCATAAAAAATTCGTATCGCCGCCACTCCCACAAACATCTAGCTACGAACGCGCCTACATATTCAGTGCATGTTTGCAATTCTAATTTCAATAACAGCCAATCGACGTTTATATTAATTGTATTTGTTACCAAGAACCGGATTGGCTGTTCAAAATTAGAATTTTAAATATGCAAAAATATGTTGGTGCGGTCGTGGACGTTTGTGGGAGTGGCGGCGATACGATTTTATGATGCGATTCCCAGTTCGGTGATTTTTATAATATTCATTAATAAACTCGTACATTGACCTGTCTTAGCAGCAGGCCCGGAGCTACGGGGGGGTGTGGGGGGGTGTGACACCCCCCCAGCAATTGTATTTAGTCGGCAGGACTGCTATTCAGTCGGTAGAACTGCTACTTGGGTTAAATATTTTTGGCGCAAAGGGCAAGAACGTGGTGGGAATTTTAGGAAAATTTTGAGGAAAAATGTAAAAATTTTGGAAAAATGTTAAAAAATGTTGAAAATTTGCTATGTGCGAAAAATTTTTGAATATTCCGGAAAAATTTTGTACGTCCGGAAAAATTTTTTTGGACCCCTAAAATGGTAGGCTGACCGAAATTTTTTTGGCGACGGGGGGGGGAGGTCGCCGAAAAAATTTTGTTCCGGAAAAATTTTTTTCAACCAGTCGGTTGAATTGAATTACACCCCCCCTGAAGAATTTCCTGAGGACGGCCCTGCTTAGCAGTGGTGTTATCTTCCTTAATTGATGGAGCGAGTGATGGAGCAATTTACCTTCGTACGCAAATTGCCCATTTCAATGTTTATTTATACTTTTGTGAAATGTAATATTTTAGTTTCATTATCATGATCACATGATGCTCATCAAAATGCATTTAAACTGAAAAGAACCCATCCGTCTCAAAAATGTAAATAAACATTGAAATGGGCAATTGCCATACCACGTTAATAAGTTGGCTTATTCGATGAGATGTAGAACTAATTCAAAATTCTTGCCTTATTACATAGTTTCCTAGATAGATAGATAGATGTTTTATTAAAACTACTTTGCAGCTGAAGCTGAATTGCGTAGATGTTTACGTAATATGTACAAGAATGGTGTAGGTTATATAAATATTTACAATAGGTGACAGGATACAAGGTGCAAATGACATTATTTACTATTTAACATATGTGGTATAAAAGTGTTCTTGAAACGCTTAGTACGTGCTAAAAGAGAACTAAAGGAACGTTTGTGTCTCAGATTATATGTCTGCTTCTTCTTTGGAGGTAAAAGTTTATAAAGTTTGTGATCTGAGTTTGATGTTATCGAATCAAACAGCTTCAAACATAACATTTGCCTTCGATTGACTAAAGTTTCTAGCCCAGAATACTCTAAGCATTTATTATACTTTTCGCATTTAAATATAATTCCCAATGATCTTTGCTGGACACGTTCGAAATCATCTGCCAGATACTGTGGTAGAGAGTGATGGAAGACTGGCGATGCATATTCCAATACGGGCCTAATACAAGTACAGTAAAATTGCACAATTTCTTTTTCTGGGACTTTTGCTCGTTTCAATTGTACTAAGCAATACAAACGTGTTCACTTTCTTTATGGTATCCTCGATGTGCATGTTCCATTTCAAAGAGCTGGAAGTAGTAAGACCCAGTAGTTTAGCATGTTTGACCACTTCAACCGGTTGATCGTTTACCATAACAGGATTAAATTGTTGCTTTTCCCGTTTGAAGTCAATTCTTAATTCTTTGCACTTGCTTGAATTTAATTGGAATCTATTTTGTAAAGACCACTCCTGGAGTTCAGAGGAACTAAGTTGGATATTACTATCCGTGTCTTTTTGAATAATCTCTGATGTAGAGGTGTCGTCGACGTATTTCCATGTATCTATGCCATCTAACCGGAGGTCATTTATCGTTAATAAGAATATCCAAGGGCCTAGTTTTGTGCCTTGAGGCACTCCAGATGGTACTCTTTCCCAGTCTGAATAAACATTAAACAATTTGACCCTTTGGAATCTATTCATTAGGAAGTCTACAACCCAGCAAGCAACTTTACGGGGGATTGGTAGATCATTAATTTTCTTGATTAGAATGTTATGATCGATAAGATCAAAAGCCTTTCTATAGTCATATAATATGACTCTTACTGCAGCGCCTGAACTGTCCGTAGCTTTGGACCATTGAAGAATCATCGAGATTAAGGCTTGGGTGGTTGATGATTTTGGAATAGCACCATATTGGTTGGGATCAATGATTTTCAGGATTGCAGGTGCTATGTAGTTGGAAACGATAAATTCTTCACCAACTTTGGAAATGCAAGATGTTAAGGAAATTGATCGCAAGTGTTTGTTTATATCCATAATTGGCATTTGTTTCGGAAGTGGAGTGACATCTGCATATTTCCACGATGATGGTAACCTCTGCTCCTTATATGAGCTACTTAAGACAGAGCAAACAGGTTTTGCAAGGATTTTAGCATAATCTTTTAGGATCCAGTTGGAAATTCCATCGGGGCCAGTAGCTTTCCGAGCATTAAGTTTTTTGAGGATGTTATATGTTGAGAATTCTGTAATATTTGTGAACTCATAGTCAGGGCCAATTATTGTGTCGGTAAATGGGTTGTCTTGGAGAGGTTGATATTCTTCCATAGGTTCCACAAACGCTGAACTGATTCTGTTCGCAATATCCAATAAATTCTCTTTATCGATGTTGTCAATATGTAATTGAGAAATCAAATTCTCGGATTGTGTAGGGGTTTGCATACCAGACAGTTGTTTCAATTCCTTCCACCAGGCAGATGGCTTTGCATTCTTAAGATTCTCAACTTTACAGGAAAAATAGTCACCCCGTAATTTTTTCCTCTCTTGGTTTACGAGATTGCGATAATGTCGGAAAGAGGTATTGTCCTGGTCTCTAAAAGCCTTTTGTCTACATTTGATTAAGTAAACAAAATTAGGTGTGACCCAGGAGGCATTCTTAGGATGAACCTTCACTTTATCAATTGGCATAATAGAATCCAATCCGATTTTGATAATGGCCTCTAGAAAAGAGAGTTTTTCTTCACAGGTTTTTCCTGAATCTATTATGTCCCAGTTTATTGAGCTCAAATATCGACCAAGTTCATTTTTCCGAGCTACACTTAAATTTCTCTTTAAAATCGTTTTTCTACGGTTGGTAGAAGTAGGTCTATCCTTTGGGGTTAACAACAAGACATTGTGATCCGACAATCCGAAAGGGGGAAAAGATTGTAGATTATCCTTTTCATAATATTGGGGAATGTTAGTTATGATTAGGTCCAATATATTATTGCCTCTGGTATTGATCTTGACAAGCTGCTTCATTTTAAACTGATATAAAATACGGTTAATGTTTCGATGATTGAAATCACCACCAAGAATAATGCCACAACCAGGATATTGGCTCTCCAATTTTACTAGCGAGACAGTCAAGTAATCTAGAAGTAATTTGTCGTTGGAAGTTGGGGGATGATAAATAGTAGCAGTAATTATGCATGGTATACCACGTGGAAGTCTATTTGGTCTTATTTTCACCCAAAGAACTTCAAATTTGGGCGATTGAACCTCAGCCAGGACGTTGAACTGAATGGAGTTTTTAATATATAGACAAACACCGCCATAACCTGAAGTTCAGGCCCTATCACAGAATAGGGCCTGACACAAAACCTATCTAAAGTGTGGGATTCCCGTCCACCTGGTGGACGGGAAATCTGATTGGTTGATCAGCATCATGAAGGATTTTGATTGGTTGCAAGTTCACATAAACAACAGTTTTAAAAATAGCTCGGTCAAGGCGAGAATTAATATAAAGGTCAAACGCACGTAACAAATTCCATTATCGATTTCTTCGAATTTCTTTTCTTTTATGCTTTATGGCAGAAAATAAATCAAACAAACAGTATTTTGAAAGGGCTTCATCAAAATCTTTGACGAATTTTGGATACACACGACCGCTGAAAGAACAGCCAAACTAGTCATGTATTCGAAAGCTTGTTGTTGACAGCCAAGATGTTCTGCCAAATTGCTTCGCCGGCAAAAGTCTTATTTCTAATCTCAGGTCCGGCGTTGTTTTCTGAGCTACATCGCCTTCTTTGCGGTATGATTGAGAATTTAATTGTTGCTGTTATTAACCCGTTAGTCGTTAGAGTATATCCGCGTCCAGCAAGTTGAGACCTTGAGAAAGCTTGGCAGTCAAGCCGTGCACAGAACTGACTAATTAAATCTTTGTTTGCTGTTCGCCTGTTCGGTTAAATAGAGAAACTGACTCTTAAAAATTCAGTACCTTGAATTTTTAAGTTTAATTAAAAAGCAAAATGCTCTGCGGACATGTTCATGAGAATATATTTTTTTTGTGTAACGAAATCTACAACACTTGTCAATCATATTGCATGTGTGTCTAAAAATAACATGTGGGCGTCCCACGGTCTAGACAGGTTTTGTGTCAGGCCCTATTTCAAATTAGGGCCTGAACTTCAGGTTAACACCGCCATGGCTACTCGTATTCCGATTCTTGTAAGCCATATTGTATTCGGGAATGTCCACTTGGTTACTCTCAATTTGATCTTTCAGCCATGTTTCCGTTATAAATACCAGATCGGGATCTTTATCAAGCACGAAATGCCTGACTTCGTCTATTTTACGAACCAGAGACATTGTATTGGTTAGGACTAGTGAGGGGACAAATTCTTTAGTGGTTTGAATGTGTTGATTTGTCGACGAGGTTGTTGTCTGTTGACGTTGAGGATTACTTAAATATTCATTCAAATATTCGCGAAAACGAAGGCTCTTCCCACCACGACGACCACGGAATGGCTTTAGTATACCAATAAGACGAATCATAAAGTAGACATGGCTATTAATGTACCTTGTTTGCGACGAATATCGAAGACTCTTTAAAAAGCATTGGCTGTATTTTATCTTGCTTGGCGCGACAACGCTTAATGATGGCGTGTGTAAACAATGGTGAGATAATTCTGTCACGGAAGTATTTCGGCTAGCCGGTCCAGGGTTGGGAAAAATATCCATACATACAGTTAGGTCAACTGTAAACAGTTTTGACGATAATGCCAGGCTGATTGATCCATGTTTAACGGATTTAGTAATCGCAAAAGAGATTTTACCTTTCGATGAATATTTCGTTCGGCGAATATCGACAAAGCACCGAACACAAACACGGTCCCATAATCTTGAAAATAAACCATCCTTTTTCAATCCTTCAGGATCTACGATAACTGAGGTCTTATAAACCTTTTTAGACGTTTCAATCATTAAAAAACACAATAACAAAGATAAAAATATCAAATTTACGATCAAGCGATTATTTACAACGGCAGCCATATTGGCGCCCGCGCTCATATGCCTTTATGCATTCTATAGCCCCGTTTACACTACGCTCAATTTTTGGTACGGCACGGATAAAATTGGCACACGTACCACTTTTTCGGTTCTTGGACTACCTATTTAGCTAAGCCCCGTTTACACTACGCTCAATTGTTGGTACCGTACCACTTTTTGGTTCTTGGTCTACCTAAATAGGTACACCATGCAAGAAACAGAAAGTGGTACGGGTACCAGTTTTATCCGTGCCGTATCAAAAATAGGGCGTAGTGTAAACGGGGCTTATGTGTTAAGGGTGGTTTTAGTGTGATATACTTGTAATGATTTATAGCTAATCTGTCATATTTGTGGTACTGTCTGCCCTCGTGAAAGATTCTGATTTGATTTAATGATTTGTCACAGGAAACCATACATACAGCGACTTTTAAAATTATAACTGTAAATTTACCGTTATACAAACAACTATAATACTAAAAAGTCGCAAAAGACTCGTGGAGGGACAGCCCCCCCCCCAAATGGCGGGGAAATCGGAATTTTAAATAGCCAATTGAAACCTACCTACCCCACCCCAGACATATCCGCATATAGGCGGAGTTTCAACGGGACTTTAACAAACATGTACATCACCATTTTTCTGGCGGGCATAATAGCTCAGATAGCTGTATCATTGCTTGCATGTTTCAGGATTAATATGACTTGGTTGGTCATAAAATTTCTCAGTGGGACCCAACCTCGTTCCCAGACTCATACCTCTTGTGGAGGAAAGATCCTGGTAGGAGCTGGTCACGTGATCTGCTATCTTGGATTCCTTAAACTCAAATCAAATCAAACTTGCAAATTAGAATGCAAGTTATTAATTGAAATAGAATATCAAATATTTATCAACATCATCATCATCAATTAAAAATCTGCTAGATTTTAGCAGATCACGTGACCAGCTTTTACCAGGGTCTTTCCTCCACAAGAGGTAAGAGACTGGGAACGAAGTTGCTACCGACCAGGCAATACTATGAATAAACATAAACATAAACATAAACATAAACATAAACATAAACATAAACATAAACATAAACATAAACATAAACATAAACATAAACATAAACATAAACATAAACATAAACATAAACATAAACATAAACATAAACATAAACATAAACATAAACAAAAACATAAACA
>CACRXK020012696.1:0-14812 GCA_902702795.2 Paramuricea clavata
CTGGAACTTCCACTTGTCGCAAATTATATTCAGCAGAATTCAGCGCAGGACATTCCAAAAGTTCAAATTACAGATTTACGCAGCAAATCAAAAATAGACTAAACTGATATATACTGAGAGCAATGACAATTCAATCGTCGCGCGCGATTGAACAATAAAAAGCCGATACTGGTAATAAAGCAATCTGACTTGGCAACATTCAAGAAAAAGCGCGTCAACCCGCTAGGTCTTGTGATGATTTTACACGAACTGCAGGCTTTCACTACGAATTTGTATATGATTAATTCCTATGTGTAATGGTCGAGTTATATTACACAGGCCGAGTAAAAACTAGGCGGAATATTACTCGATATTTTCACTCCTACTACAATTAAATTAATTGTGGAGTAGAAAATATAAAGTAAAATTTACTTCGTTATTTTGATTATGAGTAAAATTTACTCCGTTAAATTTTTTAGTTAAATTGACCATCAGTGGAGTATATGTTCGAATACTCATATCGACGACTGAAGTGTAGTTTTAACTTCATTCTTGCCTTTTGGAGTAAATTTAATTCAAAATTTTCACTCCCAATTTTTAATTCTCAGTGGAGTTAATTAAAATAACTCATTCAAATCAGCAGTGTACACTCAACTAAATGACCAATAAAAAGTTGGTTATAATAACTTTTATAAATTGGTCGAAAGATGACCAATTTTTTCGACCAATTAAGTAATAGTCAAACGAACCAAATTTAATTGGTCAAATGCGACTAACTAATTAAACAATTGGTCAAAATGACCAATTGCCAATGGTTGCAACCTAAAAAATTGGTCATTTTAACCAATCAGTTTTTACAGTGTATAATATGATAATCGAACGCTGAATGCACGAGACTCCTAGAGGGGTCTGTGTGGGTCTGGGTGTATGCCCCCAAGAAATCTAAACAACCAGAAATGCCATTTCCTACATTTTTGGAGGTGAATTTGCAGAATTCTGAAGATTACAAAACGTTCTATAAAATGCGCATATTGTTTTCAATTTTAATATTCTGAAGTATATGAAAAGAAGAAAGTATTTTACTGCTGTTTATATTGCTTAAGTTTTGTTAATATATAAATTTTGTTGACACAAAAGTAGGCGGCCGCAGACAGGCAAGTATAGTCGGTCGTTTTGGCCGGCTACTGACTCCTTAATGACAGTCCTGGTTATTTAAAGTATGTGATAAGGGAATGCATTTACTATCGTTTCAAAGCATTTGCCCTACAGTCACGAAGGAAATATTTACTTGCGACAGTTTTCTTTAGTTTGGTTAATGTCTGGTTGTTTCTGTATCAGCCATAAGCCAACGAAATCTTCTTGTTCCCGTGCAAATTAGTACAGACCGCACATGGTTGTTTAAAACCAGGAGTTTCATTGGTCTGTTATGTACAGTGCGATAATTTCCCGCGGGAGTGATAATGTTGCAGGAATGGACGTCTAAGACTGAAATTGTCCCGAATTTAAATCAGTCTTACAATTAATATTTATAATTTTTAGTGGCGAGAACGAAGGCCCGCGTACGGGAAATACCATCGCTGCGGGTATAATATGTATTAGTAACTATATACTCTTTATGCTTGCACTACATACCCATATTACTTGTTAGTGCATTACAAAACCCATATTAGCCATTCGCAACTAAAGAGGTGAACTGCTCGATCGATCAAATTACTAGACTTCCTATCTCTGTAATGAATGAAGGTATGGAAAGTTGACCTAGGATTTTGCCGCACTATTATGAAGTGTCAAATTCTGCATGTGCCTGTGCTTGAAAACTTTCCATGGGCTAACTGGCATTTGTCGCACGATTCCAGTTCCACTTGTGTAGATAGTTTCCATACAAGAAATCTGCAGAGGAAGAAATCTAGGAATATGACAGTAGCTACCTTAAATTGAAAAAGGCATAACAATATTTTAACATTATTATAAATGCCTGGTTGTAGATTCTTTGACTTTAACGATCTTCGGAAATAGCTGCCATCTTGATAATCTCCATATTGTCCATCCCTTTACCAGCGAAAAAAACCTAACCCTAAACCTAAAAAGGCCTCTTACCTTGAACCTGAATCTAACTTTATCCTTAACTAAAACGAAATCTGAGTTAACTTTTGGAGTATCTTTAAAACCTCCCTCTTGTCCATTGCTTTTAGCCATTCTCCTCCCATTATCGGTGACCGGCCCCTATAAGAACATCAACATGTGCTATCCAGACCCATGTTATTTATAGGTAATTTAGTTTGATGGTTGGTAAAGGTTATTTTCGTTAAGCGTACTTTGCCATTTTTATTTCGCATGAAAGTCGTGAAATGGCTATTTTATTTTCCATGAAACGTGAAATGCTTTATTTATTTTACGTGAAAGGAGATATAAAACGCAATTCTTCCGTGAAAGGTTATTTTACTGTAAGAGCTTTCCAGGATTAGGAAGCAGACTGTTCACTTGCACCTGGCTAAAGAACTTTATATTTTGCCACATTGGGCGAAGTTTTATTATATCAAACAAACCTACATTTATTCTATAACGAAAAATGTCTTTGAAAATGATAATAATGTGGCGAGAGTGACAGCGATTTGCTTAAATAACTAATAATATACATAAAAATATTATTATTCGACTGTGATTGGTTGATTTCAGTGCAGTTAATCCGAAACAGCAGTGCAATTTTTTGTAATCACAGTGCAATTTACTGTAATCACAGTGCAAAAATCTGCAACAAACTAGTCTGATTGGTGGAAAAACGATGTGATGATAAAATCAACCAATCAGTTTAAAGCAGTTTAGTCTGAAGAAGTAACGGCCACAGATTGCTTCAAAATAGAACAAACACGGCCAGAGACGGATGTTCATATTTTCGGTCGGGGGGGGGGGGGGGGGGGGTGCTGCTGCTTGCTTTGGCCGGGGCGTGGTGGCCACACCCAGAAAGGCCAAGGCAAAAGTTTAACAAAATTTGTTTTCTAGGCCTGCATGGCGAAATCTGAGACCATAATATTGGTAGTTTTACAAATTTAGTAGTAAGAATAATCAAATATGAAACTATCAAATCAAAATATATATAATTTGCGGGGGTGCAAAAACGTTTGGGGGCGCACCCCCCCCCCCCCCCCCCCCGCCTGAACACGGCGCCGCGCTACATACATTTGCCGGTGGACGGTTCGCTATTTAAAACGTAAGTTAAAACTACAATTGTTTCGAACATTTTTATGTAAATTATTAATAAGTAACAGCATTTTTCTCGTGACATGTTGTAAACAAATGAATTTCGCGAAGACAAGTTTTCTATGTTTCAAATTGACTAAACTTCTGAAAAGGATAAGCTAGGAAAAAGGCAGCATAAGCCAGCCTAGTGCCAGGCTCTCTCTCTATTCGCTGCTTTGGTATATTTAAATAAGTCTTAAAAGTTTTATGCCTGGGTGTCCTGTGCGGAACGCTTCAGCGAGAGAGCCTAGCAGATTTCGGTAAAATGGTCCCTGATTTCAAAAAAGTGGTCCCTGGCCTGGTTACCAAGCATACCGCGTTTGTAAAAAGAAAATGTTATGGAAATTTCTTTTGCGTTTATAATTGAGACTAATGTTTTGCTCTAATGCTGTCGGAACAATGAAATAGGCTACGTTTCGCTACCATACGGTCAGAATGGAATAACGGGGCTAAATATGACTCATGTTTACTAAAATATAAGCCATATTAAATGCTATCTAGAAGCTTGAAAATTATGCCGAGTCTCCGACTAAAAATGTTTTGACAACACAGTCATGTCAGGCAAATATCTCCAATCTCCTCAGCTATATATTAAACCTGTCAAGTAGAAAGCGTAGTTTTGTATACCAATATATGGTCCAGTGTTGATCACACCTTGCGAATATATAAATAACATCAACGAATATACGACCATTGCTCAGACTCAGTATCGTAAATTTGTATATAATTTTTTTTAGTTGAGCACATTTTTAATACAGTATGAATTTGGTTATGTAGACATCGAACATGATCAACGAACATTGTCGTATTTACAAGGTTATTTGTATATATATAAATTTTCCGCCATATTAAAAATACTGAAATCTGCTAGGCGTTCTGAAGCACCTTTAGCGGTGACGTCACACCTAGGTCCCAGTCTCGTACTACATGCACGTTTTTTTCTCGCGCTTGCTTCAGAACGACTGGGACTAGGCTGAGGATAAGCTATTGGCCAATATACTACTGTCCTACATCGTAAAATATCGGGTATGCCCGATTCTATTGAGGATTCTTGATTGGTCAATGGCATGCGAGCGTATAGTAATGTGTCATAGATATACTCATAATCCAGTTTTAATTTCAGGTCAGTGACAGTCATGGCGTATCGGAATCTCGCAAACGACATCGCTGATATGGTGAACGAACAAAATGAAGCTTATGTAGCTGTAGCAGGCAGTTCCAATCTGCCAGAAAATCCATCATCAGTTCCAGACAACAGTGGCATACGTCCTAATTCGTCGAATAGCCATGGGAATAATCAGGCGAATAATGAGGCGAATTCCAACAATGCTGAGGACGTAGAGAGGCTTGATGGTCATGATGAAATATTTGATCCAGCAGTGAGTGCGGATTATGAATGTCCCATATGTATGATGGTATTACGTAATCCAGTCCAAACAACATGTGGACATCGCTTCTGCAGAGGATGTATCACGAGACATGTGGCGTAAGTTTTAGACTACTTTCATATGAGAACAGACGAATCGGGAGCCGTATATTATACAGGTATCTTATTGGATTCTTCTGAGCCCAGTATGGCAAAATATTAAGTCGAGACTTCAATATTGGGCGAGACCGAAGGTCGAGCCTAATATTGAAGTCGAGTTTTAAGAGTTTTATTATATCGAACAAAACAATTCTATAACAAAATTTGTCAATAAGCGATAAAGTAATACAGCGAGAATAATACAGCGACAACATTATTAAATATATCGGCGGCGAATTTTTAAATAACTATAAACAAAAAGTTAATAAACTTGTTTTTACAAATATGTGTGTATAAATAAACTCAATTCCATGTATGTTTAAAGGAAATTTGACCTGATTTTAACGAAAAAAATAATATTACTAACCTCGAGGCTGTTGCAAACAAAATGAATTTCGCGAAGACAAGTTTTCCCGCGCTTTTATAATTTTAAACAAAACTGGTAGAAAAAAAAAACTGTATTAATGTCCCAAATTCTTTACATTATTCTGCCATATCGCTTGTCGTATGTTTAAAGTGCCTATGCAACGAATTTTTCACCTCATTTTTTATTGTTTTTCTAAAAAGTACTGCTGGAGTGATGAAGAATGACGTTTACAGTTTCGTCATATCTCATCTCAATCTCAAGTTATCACACTTTCTATATTTTGAGTTGTGACGTCACACGTATGAGTTGAGATAATGGCAATAACAAGAAAGTATGATACCTTGGTGAGTATTTAATAAAATTCAATGAAACTTGGTACACTTAGTGGGTGCACTCATATGAATATTTTGGGTAGGTCATGTGGTTGTCATGGCAACACACTAGTCCCCAGTCTCTTCTCTTCCTTTCACAACTTTCCTCCCGTAGACCTCTTGCAGAGGATGTTTACATGTTATAACTGTAGAAACTGATCACAATACCTACACGTATTATAGTAATAAGCGAAAATTGTAGAAATTGCTATTTATTTCGTTGAAAACGGATCATATAGAAATTGGAAGAGAAGGGACTGGGGACGAGTGTGTTGCCATAACAACCATATAAACAAGTCAAATTGTTGACTTTGTTGCACCCACTAAGTGTACCAAGTTTCATTAAATTGTATCAAATACTCACCAAGATATCATACTTTCTTGTTATTGCCATTATCTCAACTCATATTTGTGACGTCACAACTCAAAATATACAAAGTACGATAACTTGAGAATGAGATGAGATATGACGAAACTGTAAACGTCATTCTTCATCACTCCAGCAGTACTTTTTAGAAAAACAATAAAAAATGAGGTGAAAATTTCGTTGCATAGGCACTTTAAAATGGACAAAACATCTGAAAAGGGTTGAAAAACCATGAAAAAGGCCACGATTCGCAACTATATCCAATAGGTTCCAGTCCAATATCGTAAAATATTGGATCGGCACGTGACCCTCTCAACGATTATACTGATTGGTTAAGTGCGCGTGAGTGTATAATAAAAGTCATTTGTCCGGTTCACACGGTGTTTTCTCAACTAGTATCCGTTTGGATTCGTGTGAACAGAACCTTAGATTGCAATGTCCAAACGAAGTTTAGTATCTCTTTATATTCCCTGCGTGAGTTTGTTAGTCTGCTAGTTTGTTCGGAATCATAAGCCTTGGTACTTATTCAATCTGCGCATGCTCCAGGGCACTGCAGTGCAGCATTATGTCTGGTTGTTTGTTCGTGTTTCTATCAACGGGTCTCTTCAATTTAAAGGCATGTCACTTGCACTGAAGTCCAACGTATTATTTTGGCAATGCCAAAAAATAAATCACCAGGCCCCGACAAGATACACATGCGTATCATTAGAGACTGTTTGCCAGTTATCTTGGGCCCTCTTACGCACATTATAAACTCTTCCGTGCTGACAGGCGTGTTCCCTAACGAATGGAAATTATTAGAAGTAACACCGCTACATAAAGATGGTGATAACGAAGTTGCCTCGAATAACTGACCAATCTCACTCTTAGAAATAATGTCAAACGTTTGTGAGAGAGTCGCTCTACATCAGTTCAGCTCATATTTAACAACAAACCATCGTTTATCACCTCATCAAAGCGGAAACAGGAAAGCCCACTCCACTGAGACTCTAAACATTCTCGTAAGTGACACAATGTTGGAAGCAATCGATAAAAAGAACGTAACAGCAGTAGTTTTATTAGACATGTCAAAAGCCTTTGACAGCCTAAGCCATCCAATTCTCCTTCTTAAATTGAAATGTGTCGGCGCTTCCTCGCAAGCTGTCGGATGGTTTAAGAGCTATTTGTCAGGTAGAAGACAATATGTACGTATTGGATCCACAGTGTCATCCGTCCTTCCACTGTCTCATGGCGTGCCACAGGGCACCATCCTATCACCATTATTGTTTTGTATTTATACAAATGACATTCCAGCGATCCCACTATCAAGAAATATCGACTCCTACGTCGACGACTCAAAACTTTTTTTGACGTTCAGTATGAAAGACAAAAAACAAACAATTGTCAAGTTGGAAAACGATCTTCGCAGTGTAGCCAAATGGTGTTTTGAACATCAATTGTTGATTAACCCAAACAAAACTAAATTCCTCCTTATCGGTTCAAGACCCATGTTACAGAACCTACCTACAAATATATATTTAAATTTCTTGAAACAGACTATGAACCCTGTAACGTCTGCCAAAGATCTAGGAACTACATTTAACTCAATTTTATCATATAATGAGCACATTTCTAATTTAATCATCTTCAAACTTCATCATGTATAAAAATTGTGCCAAATAAACCGAGTGAAGAACAGCTTTGATGTTAAAACTTTGCAATCAATTGTCGAGATGTTGGTGATTAACAAATTGACATACGGTTCCACGATTTGGTCAAATACGTCGGCTAAGAACATCGTGACTTGTTTTCACTGCTGCAGTTAAATCGTCTTTTAAGTTAAGATTATGAGAAAACATTTCTTTTACAATATTTTTAAGCTGTATTTTTTCACTTTTAAGTGGCCGATTAGGCCGAATACATGAGCATTTAAAATTCCGAAATATCACCAACTCGACCCGACTTGACCTCGTAGCTCAGTTGGCAGAGCATTGGACTAGTATCCCAAAGGTCGCGGATTCGATTCCAACCGTGGTCAAGCAAACTTATCAGCTTGCCCGCGGTGTGGATGCACACTCAGAGTAACATCACAAACATCATATTCACCTGAGTACATAACACCAACATATCTTAGAATACACTGATATCGGAGGAACTAGACTCAGTTCCGAAAAATCACCAACTCGAACCGACTTGACCTCGTAGCTCAGTTGGCAGAGCATTGGACTAGTATCCCAAAGGTCGCGGATTCGATTCCAACCGTGGTCAAGCAAACTTATCAGCTTGCCCGCGGTGTGGATGCACACTCAGAGTAACATCACAAACATCATATTCACCTGAGTACATAACACCAACATATCTTAGAATACACTGATATCGGAGGAACTAGACTCAGTTCCGAAAAATCACCAACTCGAACCGACTTGACCTCGTAGCTCAGTTGGCAGAGCATTGGACTAGTATCCCAAAGGTCGCGGGTTCGATTCCCAGCGTGGTCAGGCAAACTTTTCAGTTGGCAGAGCATTGGGCTATAGTATCAGTTGGCAGAGCTCAGTTGGCAGAGCATTGGACTACTAGTGGACAAGTAAGCTCAGTTGGAAGAGCATTGGATTAGTATCCCAAAGGTCGCGGGTTCGATTCCCACCGTGGTCAGGCAAACGTTTCAGTTTACAGAGCGTTTTGCTAGTATCAGTTGGCAGAGCTCAGTTGGCAGAGCATTGGACTAGTATCCCAAATGTCGCGGGTTCGATTCCAACCGTGGTCAGGCAAACTTTTCAGCTTGCCCGGTGTCAAAGTAACATCACAAACATAAAAAATATAGCTTGCTCGGTGTAAGTTTTATACATGTCAAATAACTTTCCGACTTTCAGTCGCATTTCTCTCAAAATATTGTCAATCCTCGTGTACTTAGTATTTCGTATTCTGACTATCGTTAGACTACTCTTTTCAAACGTTTTGGGCAGGTTTTTTAGTTTAAAATTTGTTTCACTCCTCGGTTTTAGGCGCGAAAATCAGAGCGGGCAGTTACGTTTCACATGTAGCAGTTGTGAAAAGTTCAAATTCTTTAGAGTTTGTTTTACACATAAAATAGATTACCTGTATATATGTTTGTTAGATTACTGATCAAAAGGTTTTAATATAAAAACTCAAGGCATGTTCCAGTGTTTCAAACATCCGAGGCATCAAAAAGGAAAAATGCTGAGCAAGTATATGTTTTAATTTCTTGCAGAACAAATGGACGCACGTGCCCCATCGATAATCAAGAACTGGGCGAAAACGAGGTATGTATCGAGTATTTAAAGGTCACGCCAGTCCACGCTTGTCTGCCAGTTTATCCAAAAATAGTATTCAAGAATTGTGCGTGTTTTGCATTAAAAGCATAAAATTTGATTCCCATACACCTGCAAAAACAATAATTGTAGTGTGGGCAGAGGCGAACAGATCAATTGGAATGCGTGGAGTCCAGTTGCGCATTAACCGCAACAGCAGCTGAACTCTGACTGTGGCTCAGCTAGTTAGGGCGCTTCACCGGAATCGCCGCAGGTTCGAATCCTGACAGACGCCCTATAAAGTTGTATTTTTCGCAACTGCTCGTGATTAGTTCTAAAAATGTATATAAATGTGCGTTCGAATATTCCATATACATGAAACCCATCTACTATTAGTTCTGTCGAAGGAGATCGATGCCCAACAACATGTCTTTCAATGAAAATGTTGCATGGCGTGAAGCGAAGCGATATAACATAAATTCGGCAACGTCATGCAACTTTTTCGTGGGGAATTTTTTCCGCAAACAAATTCGTCAATGACATCGGGCTTAAAGAGCGAAGAGCACACATAATCTGCTTGCGTCAATTTGCGATAACCATCGCATTGTTAATCGTATCCCTAATGAATCCAACAAGGCCCAGCATGATTAAGGTTATTTTTGCGCAAAAAAATGCTGTTAAACTAGACAAGTTTTGTATAAATTTATGAAATGATAAGGTGCAACAGTACGAGGGACTGTAAGTTGTGTTTGTATAACGTATACATTTAGATTTTTAAATGCGTGAAACCTTTTTTCTAACTTTGTTCTAGCTTTTGCTTAACCTTTATTCTTAACTAATGTTATTTGTAATGTTTTACAGTTATATCCAGATAATTTTGCAAAGAGAGAAATAAATCAGTTCCCTGTGAAATGCCGCACTGTAAAGAACAACAAGGAATGCCCGTGGACTGGTCCCTTGCTGAATATTGAGGTAACACTAACATGGCCAGAAACGCTAAAATGTCAAACTATTAATAGCTAATTTCAGAACAATTTTCCGCTGGCCAACCAGATGTCGCCATTTTAAAATTGTCGATTTAATGATAACTAATGCATTTTTATATGAAGCATATGAATGATGAATGTTTATATATACAAATAATGAATTGAATGTTTATCAAAGATGGAATTTTCATAGACATTCATTATCTGTTTTATTAGACACCAAAATAGGTCACCAAAATATGACATCAAACTACAGTAATATGTACAATGTTCAAATCAATTTGATAGAAGTCCCAAAAATGTTTTAGTGAAGAGTTAAAAACAATGACATTCATTTAACTTAACATCATAAGAATATTTTAAACTTGCCATTTTGCTTCGCAAGAATTATCGATTTTATTTTAATTCCATGGGCCTAAATTAGGCCGTTGGCTGTGTGGCCAAAATGTGGCTAGAAATCAAATTCCGTCGCGGTGCTAAAATATTTTAACAGGAATTAGCAGAATAAACTACGCTGATTTTAAATATCTTTGTTCCACGCGCCCAAACCCGCTGTTTTTTTTTCACAATTTAAGGCTAAAGTTTGATATTTTTATTCGCTGAGCGCCATCTTGAATTCCGCGGTATCTTTGATCTTTCGGCATAATTACTTGAAGTATTCTATGAAACGCGGGCTCATAAACAACTCAAATTCATATATATGGCTAGCAAAACTGTCTTTGCTTCGGAATTTTTATACATTTTGAAGGTAAATCTGGTGAATTGTGTCACTTAACATCTCACACAAGTTAATACAACTGCAAAAATCTAAAAATATTGTGAAAGGTATGGGTTAATTTGAATGAGAAGCAGACTCAAATCGCGACCATCGCGACAAATTGTTGCACAACGCATCAAACATTTAAACATTGGTCAAATACTTTACTTTAATATTGTACATTATTAAATACCTTATACACTGTACCTAAATTTGCTATAAGTATACAGCTGGTACATTAGCGGTCATAGTTAACTGTTTAGAAGTTGATATTCGACAAAAGGTACTTAAATTAATAACAAAATGAACTAAAAAGTATTTACTCGAAGATATCAATACAACGAAATATAATAAATACTATTCGATTAAATAAGTTTTGCATTTCTACAATAGGATAGCACAAATTTCATCAGCGGTGTTGCATCAGCCATCAGTATTGTGCTATACAATTCTACAGGGATGGATCCAGCATGATTTGGTAGGGGGGGGGGATGCTCTGCCAGCTCTAGTGCCGAGTTGTGTTGGTCATGTGTGTCGCCCGCCCATCAACTTGCTTCACTACTGCAAAGTCTTGCTTCACTACTGTATTTGAATTGTAATAATTGTTGTTCACAGTTGCTTATCATCATGTTATTACTCAAATTACTGTATCTCATTTTATCTCTAATAATATTTTGCTTTATCATGAAAAATACCACACCCACCCCCCTGCACCCCCTCTGCCCAGGGCTATGGGTGATGCACACACCTTCCCAGTAAATCCATCCCTGCAATTCTACAAGTTTTCTTTCTCCATATCACTACCCAGATCATCTTCTGAATCATCTTCAAGGCTACCGCTTTCGCTGGACTCGTGTGGAAAATTTGTGCATCCAACACACTGGCACATTTTATCACACTGGTTGTTTGCCTTTTACAAGAGTATCTTAAGGTTGAACAGCCTAGCTGTTTTACATTTAGAGTTGCAATTTTTGAGTAGCACATCAGGAGCACATTTCTTTGTCATCCATACCACATCAATATTTCCTTCTTCATCAATCTTCCATCCATTATCAGTTGGTGAAGGCGCATTAATTATTGGAGTTGTTTCTCTTTTCCATATTACTGCCTGGTAATGTTCTCGCTGGATGTGTTGTAAGAGACAATCCTCACTGATTTGGAGGCAATGCTGCATTAGAATCCTTAGCCCCATATAGCGTTCATGTAAGTGACTCAAGGTTTTTCTGAATGGATTCATCAACGTCAAAATCCTCACCGAGACGCATAAATGAGATGTTTCGTCATTTAAAACAAATTTTCAGGTTGATATCTTACTTCGATCATAAAACGAGCTCGTACAATCAACCCTAGAAACGATCTAGTTATGTACAGGCTGTTGTATTCTTACAAACTACATGTGGCTACTATACATCTACCTCACTTTTAGCTAAATCATTAACGAAATGGCATCCTAATTATTAATATAATGTAGCTAGTTATTGCTTACCGGTATATACGTGAAATTCAATTAACGCTTTGCCTTGTTTCTCACCAATCTGCTGTTAACACATATGACATCTATGATACGAGTTTTCTCATTCGCACCAGTCTCAAAAAATAGTTCGCATTGGAGAATATGGCAAAAATAAAGGATAATAATACGACGTCCGTATCCGAGCTCTTTATTACAATACTTACATTCCGAACGAATGACCAACGTTTTATACGTTTGGCAACATTTGCTCCGATCGTGCTTTGTTCGCCATTCAAATCAATCCACTTTTTTCAATATTCACTAATTTTAGCAATTGTATGAGGTGCTAACTTACACAAATCGCCAGATTTACCTTCAAAATGAATGAAATATTGCCGTTTGGGGAATGGTATTTTCGTGATATGGAGTAAAACCATACTAGAAAGTCTCTAGGCCAGAGCAGGCTAAAGGAAAGGAAAGGGAAGGGTAAACAATCTTCAGTGCTCGTCTTTGTATTGATTTGATTAAATTTGACAAACCAGCAGCGAGAATAGACCATGCTTGAGCAGCATATTCAACACGAAATCGACTAGATCGTATGATTGAACAGTAAATAGAAACCAAATCGTGCTGGCCAATACCGGCTCTCTTTAATTGTCGTATATAATCTAGCTTGCTTTCTTCATAATAAAATCCACACGAGGACTCCATGGAAGGCCACGAGACAAAGTAAAGCCAAGCAATTTGAAGGAAGGAATGGATTCAACCGGAAGGCCGGCCACGTAAATCGAATGTATAATAGAGGTAGAATATTACAAGAACGATATTAACATTTCCTTACACTTTTTTTGGATTAAGCCCTATGCCCTTGCAGAAAAAATTCACTAATTTCATCCACAACGATTGGTGAATATACTTGGCTAGCAGCGAGGAATTATTTCTGGTTGTATCATTTACAAATTTAATTCTGCTTCATCAGCTTTTTAGTGGAGGGTTGATTAAAATTGCAAACAAAGTCGGCCCAACTAGCCTGGTCCCTTGCGACAAGCCTCCGTTCACTGTTTTCCAAGAAGAGCATGATTCTCCAATCCTAACTCATTGCTTCCTACCTGTGAGAAAGAAGTTTATCTACTGAATAGTAATAGGGTTAACATGAAGATTTTCAAGCTCCTGAACAATAATATTGTAGCTAACCAAGTCAAAGCCTTTCCTAAAATCAGCAAAGAAACGTCTTATCGCACAGTGACTGACATATATCTAACCCAGCCAGAATTTTGTGGAAAAGGTACATCTTTCAAGTTTACTAAACACCAATCTAGAATGAATTTTTCTCTTGTTGGAACATCAGTAATTTGGCGCAAGCCAGATAGTCTTTTTTAAAATATGATTCTTCTTCAATCCAGTACCTCTAAGCCAAAATCACCGGTAACCATAACAAGAGCTTCTGGATGTTTACAAAGATATGTGTCAACATTAGATTGAATATGTTCAATCAAATCATTATTCTCGGAGGCACTTGCTGAGGGGGGGGGGAGGGGAGGGGGGGGGTAAATAACAGCAAAGAGTGTAACTGAAATTTATCTTGGAAGACGATTTGGTCGAAGTGAAATAGCGATTCAATAGATAGGTATTCAAATTCCTGGATTCATTTACTTTTGTATATTCTTATCAAGTAATTCTTGACATTCTTGTAGCAATGCTCCCACTTTGTTTATTTTACTTGGTCCATGATCAACTCCAGGTGGTTTTACTTGTGAGGAGGAGACCATTGCACCTCATGTGTAAATGAAAACTATTTTAATTACAGCTGTTTTTCGTATGTCACATGATACCAAATAATTCAGTAAAATATATGCAACCCCTCCTCCATCACTCAAAAATTCTTACATCCCTCCTAAAATATTTGGTGAGAAATGTCTCCCCCCCCCCCTACCACCACATTTCATACCGGCCCCCTGTATTAATAATGAACGATCCTTTAGTCTATAAAATATAAATGACCAATGTTTGACACGCTACGAAACATTTGTCGCGACTTGAGTCGCTTTTTCGTCCAAATTAACCCACTTTTCATAATATTTTAAGATTTTAGCAGTTGTATTAACTTGTATGAGGTGCTAAATGACACAATTTGCCAGATTTACCTCTAAAATGTCTAAAACATTGCCGCGCAGAAAGCGTTATGCTAGATTCTTCATCCATATTTATGATTTGAGTTGTTAATGAGCCCGTGTTTCATAGAATACTTCAAGTAATTATGCCAAAAGATCAAAGATACCGCGGAATTCAAGATGGCGCTTAGCGGATGAAAATATCAAACTTTGGCCTTACATTGTGAAAAAACAGCGCGTTTCTGCGCGTGGGAACAAAGATATTTACTAGAAAATACATGCATGCAGCAACCCTCGCCTTGCTGACAAAACCGTTGTATTTTCCGAACATGAAGTATCTAAAGTAGTTGTCATGGTAACACGATAATTTTTTAAGAATATTCTTACAAATGAAAATCGCCTAAAAATATC